>KK113396.1:174323-227815 GCA_000611955.2 Stegodyphus mimosarum
AAAAAAAAACTGTGTTAATGAAAAAATAATATTATGGACTTATTTTATGGAAAAAAAAATAATGGAAATTTTTAATAAAAAATTAAATATAAATAAATGATAATATAATAAATTTGAAAGAAAAATAAGAATAGAACGTTTTTTCTTATATTTAGTAAACGGGTTTTTTTTTGTTTGGCACGATTGGCGCTGTATCTTGTGGTCGACAGGGTTTTCCCTAAGTACCTAAATTTCTATTATATTATAAGGCATTTTCTCGCTCCTTTCTATATGCCTTCTTGTTGTAACTGGAAGCCCGCTGGACCCGTATACGGGAGTCCGGAGTTCGAATCTCGGCGAGGGCATTGTAGATTTCTTTAGTTTCGTGACTTCGAAAAAATATTATATCTCTACCAGATAACTGAATTGATTTCATCTCATGTCAGTTAAATGAACAGCTCTGAAAGAGATTTAAAAGCAGTATAACTGTAACTTTTCTTTCACAATCAGCTGTTATATAAGTTTATTTGGCTTTCTGGCCGCCCAGACGGTAAAGTGGTCAGGCAAGCCGACTGCGATAACGAAGGGTCCGGGTTCGAGGTGTCTCCATAATAAAATGACCACCACTTTTTGACCTTAGTAGTGGCGAAAGCCTAAAAATGTCTAGTGCCCGCAATGGAAAAACAAAAATTTTTTTTGTTGTTGTATATAACTGATGTGCGTATTCAACAGATATAAAACAAATGAAAGATAAATTATTAAAAAAATTAAAATTTCAAACATTAATAACAATTTTTCCATTTTTATGCATAATACTAATAATGAATCATGATCTTACATAATATTATATATATTTAGAATCTAAAAACGACGGATGTCGAATTTTACGACTCATATAATTATAAATATGTACTCGTATCTTATAAAATTTTATTAGAGATCTATTATATGCGAGATTATTTGTAATCTTTAAAATTATTAACAACTCGATGCATATTTATCACTATATTCAATTATAAACAAAAAAAAAAAAAATACATTTTTACAAATACACTGGTGTGCAAAAATTAAGGACGAGACGGTTTTTTCAATATAACTTTGTACAAAAGCTTTCCAAATCAACACATTTAATACCGTAAGATCCCCAATACGTAAGGACATGAGTAATGTAAGCAACACTTACTAAAAGAGAAATCAGAGGGATAAAAAGAAGCTTTATTGAAAAAGTAGCATGGAGCGCAATGCGACTGAAGGCCGAAACATCCCTGTGATGGGTGTCCAGCAAGAAACATCCGGTCTTTAATAGGGGATATGATCTCCCCTGACTGCTAGGCAGGTTTCACATCATTTGTGCATGCTGGATATGTGGTTGTTAATGAGCTGTTGAGACACTGCTGCTCGTTCCTCTTGTAGCACCAATCGCAGTTTCGGAATCGTTACTGGCGATAAGTTACGTGCTGCCACGGGTCTCCCTAGTAAGTTCCGTACATGCTTGACGGGATTTAGATCCAGAGACCTTGCCGACCAATCCATGTGTTCAATATCTTCACTCTCCAACAGCTCTTCGACAGTAACTGTGCGATGAGGTGGAGCGTTGTCGTCCATGAAGAGGAACTGAGGACCCATAGCCCTTGTGAAAAGACGCATGTAAGGAAGAAGAACCTCGTTACAATAGCAGTCCCAGGTGACGAACCTCCTTGGGAGATATGAAGGTCGGTCCGGCTACCAAGCATTATGTCTGCTCGAACGAGAACTCCGCGACCTCCAAAACAGTCCCTTTTGATGATGTTGAAGGGGTTATTGCGTGTTCCCCGCTCTGTCCAGATGTGTATGTGTCTAGAATCGCAACTCAGACTAAATCTGCTCTCATCTGTAAAGAGTACTCGTCCCCATTCATTGTCTCTCCAATTCCGGTGTTCCCGGCACCACAGAGAACGCCTTCTCCGATGGGCAGGCGTTAGAGGTACACACCGTACAGGGCGTCGTGCAAACAGACCACCACCGTGCAGTCTTCTGGCCACGGTAAAACGCGATATCGGTCGTCCAGTCGCCTGTGTCGTGTGTCTAGCGATTTCTCCCGCTGTCTGCCACCTGTTTCTTCTGGCCTGTAAGGCAATATACCGGTCATCTGCGGGTGTGGTTCCTCGTGGACGACCACTACTAAACCCCCGGATAGCTGTTCCTGTAGTTTGAAATTGTCTCCAAAGTCGTGAAACGATGCTGTGAGCAATTCCGAACTCTGCAGCCACACTTGTCACACTGCGGCCTTCCTCCAACTTCCCAATGATTCGACCTCGGGTAAAAGCATCCAGATGTCGTCTAACAGATTGATTATTCGCCATTTCTCGCTGAGGCAGCAACTCGGTGTGATTTTAACTGCTATACGGCGTGCAATCTCTTTGCCAGAAATACTGATCTTACACCGACAACATGCTTTATATTACTCAGACACTCCCCCATTACGTCTACCTGCATAACTAACTGCTCATGTGCTACCGTACATCACCTTACTTAATCTCCTGATTGGTCTTTCTGTCCGCTCTGCCTCTTCGTTCAGCTGATATGCTAATTTTTCGACTTCGTCCTTAATTTTTGCACACCAGTGTAGACTCACAAACTCAAGTAAATCCATACAGGAGCAAATACTTGAATTATCGACAATTGATAAGCTGGTATTAATTCTTGAACAGCGATACCTCAAATTCTGGTCACAAAAACAGATACTAATTTTATATCCTGCGTTTTGGGTATCTGCAGAAACTGCTGATTGCTTTCCTGTAACTACCTATGCATCAGAACGCAAATTTAGTGCAGTTATGAGCCTAAAAAAAAATCAGTTGGAAGTTAAATGTTTATGGCGAATCACGAATGCTACTCACAACCATTGAGCCGAATATAAATAATCTCATATCATCCCATCAGGTTAACCCATCTCACTAGAAAAAAATAATGTGCTCTTGTATTTTAAATTATTTTCTTATATTTTAGTATTTTAAGCTCTTGTATTTCATTAAATTATTTGTATTTTTGTGCTCTTGTATTCTTGGTGAAAAGTCATACTTTCAATAAATACTACTTTAAATATCAAAATGATTTATTTATATCCTATTTTTATGTCACCATTTACCTAGACATCAAAGTTAAATCTGTTATCTTCCTATTGTGCAGTTATGTTACAGCCCTATGTTATTTCACCTGGGGGTTCATGATCAGGTTTAAGCATAAGGCCACTGGAGGACTATTTCTGGGTATAGCAAAGGCTTTCTATCATGTATGGCTAGATGCACTCATATACAAACTACACAACCTGAGCTTCCCAGGTTACATCACAAACATAATTAAATCCTACCTAACAGGTAGACACTTTGTCGTTCATGTTTCGAATACACTCTCCACACGTAGACCCATTTTCGCAGGAGTTCCCCAGGGGAGTCTGCTTGGACCCATTCTTTTTAACATATATGTGAAACATTCCCAATACACCCAACACAACATTTGCAATGTATGCTGATGATACTGCAATCATCACACAAAGCACATTTCTTCGCCCAGCTATACAACAGTTAGAAGTTAACATTAACATGTTCGAATCTTGGCTCCAAAAATGGAAAATCAAGGTAAATGTTGACAAAACACAGGCAATCCTATTCACTGAAAACATCCCCAGCAAACTACAGCTTTACGGAGAAGAAATCCCATGGGCCAAGCAAGTCCTTTATCTTGGGGTGATCCTCAGTAAAAACCTTACATAGGCCCCACACGTTACATCTATCATCAGAAAGTTTCGAGTTAGTAACGTTACACTTCACCCCTTAATTTCTCGAAACAGTTTGCTTTCAATAGACAACAAGCTGCTCATTTACAAAACCGTTATGCGTCCCATATTGTGTTATGCTTGCCTAGTCTGGACGTGCTCTTGTAAATTTTCAAGAAAAAAGTTACAATCTGCACAAAATAGTGCGTTAAGGCAAATCACCAACTCGCCATGGTATGTTCGAAATCAAAAAATACATGAAGAATTACGAATTGAAAAGCTTAATTTCTTCTACTGCCGGCTAGCCCAGAAATTTTATGATAATCTACCTAATATTAACAACCCTGTTATACGGGTCTATGATTATGATATACATGATGTAGCCAATAGCAAACGGCCTATGGCCATACTCAGTAATTATCTTGACTAACTGTGATATGTGTTCCTCAGCTTTAACAGATTTTAGCTTTTATTATAGTAAAGAGAATGTAATTTAATTAGTAACTTAACCCTTAAAATCTCACATACCTTTAAGCACCATGAAACTGACACTTGTATCTGTTTATATGCTTAGTAGTAAGTGTCTTTGCAGGTTGTTCTCGTTTTTTCTGATTGTCGACACGCTATAATATATTGGACACAATTAGTCCATCTTGTTCATAGCAAGACATGGCTTATATTATGATCTGGTTCTCAAGTTATACGCTTGACATTATTCGCAATTACTTAACTGTTCTACATGAGGTAGGGTTTTTTACCAGGCACGCTGGTGTTACACCATTTTTCTACAGTGTGCATCAGGTTTATGTTAGGGGCTCATGGGCAAAGCAAAAGTTTCCACTGCTCTAGAAGATGGGAGAATTAATAAATTAGATTCCTTTTTTTTTCTGGTTATTTACCAAGCTAAATTTTACATGCTTTGTCTATTGCAACTTAATGCTTGTTTAAAAGAGTTCCGTTTAAATTTTTAAAATTATAAATTTCAGGTTTGCTTTTCTCTGCATGTGTGTATGTGCCTGTGTACGCGTAATTACTTTGAATTGCATAAATGCTTTTTCTTCAATGAATTTTTTATTAGCTACATTAGAATTCTTTACTGTGTTCCTTTCTTTGCTGTTTTTTGAGATATTTAATTCTGGCATAAATTTATTTATAGTAATTCCAGCGTAACTTATTTTTATACTTAGGACTTTTCTCTTGTATAACACTTCATTTCCCCTCTTTTTGGATCTGTCGTAAAGGGTAGTATTTAAATCTTGCTTTTTGGATCTACCATAAAGGCAAAGATAAAGAGTAGTATTTATAAATGTCGTCTATTTACTAGGTTTGCATAATTATTAGCCCAAAGGGACAATTTGGACAGAAGGGCTATTAATTTCGTTTTGGCATTTTGTGCTGGTTCCCTATAAAAGTCTGAATCACTTTTCAAATTGTTGCCCCCAAACATTAGAGCCCTGCATTACATTTAAAGAAATTAAATAATGATGAATATGCATGAATGTACGTATGTTTCTCGCATTGTGAAAACACAACGGTACCTAGGGACATCAAATTTTGAATAACGTAGTCTATAAGGTATTTCTCCCGCCTTCTTCGCATGCCTTCGTGGTGTAGTGGTCTGGATGCTCGACGCGTAACCGAGAGGTCCGTGGTTCGCTTCCCGGCGAAGGCGTTGTTCGTTTTTCATGTCTGATGCTTCGAAATAACCTAATGTCTCTACACTGGCGCCCGAACTAAAAAAAGGTGGTGGATGATGATTCTCCACTACCGCGATTTGGCGATTGGGTCCCCCAAATCCCAGTCGCCCTTTAAAAGAGGGAGTATATAAGGTATTTCTCCCGCCTTCTTCGCATGCCTTCGTGGTGTAGTGGTCTGCATGCTCGACGCGTAACCGAGAGGTCTGTGGTTCGATTCCCGGCGAAGGCGCCAGTGTCAGGACTGAGTGTTCTATGCATGTGCTTGGCAGATATCTTGAAGTAACTCCTTAAAGTCCTAAAGTCCTGATCTGGAACAGGGAGCTGAAATCAGCTATGTTCTGGTGTAGATACTGTGCTGAAGAATAACTGCACTTGGAAGGGATTTAAAATCCTCTTTTATTAAATCAATATTATTTACAATTTACTTCCCAACTCGGGAGGGATACAGAAAGTAAAAGACCACACTTGGGCCTAACTTAACAATCAGATAAATTTATACTAAAACTAAATAGAAATTTAATTAAACTTTGCTCACAGAGCAAATCGCGGAGTTGGCCTCTAACTAACTGGTGCGTAGCAAAAAATACTAATACTAGCGCACTTCAATTTATTTCAATAAGCAATCACGTAGTAAGCACTATGGCTTATAATTTTAGCTGAGAGCTGGTCAGGCGAACGTCGAACAGAATGACCGTGATCTGAAATTAAAAGCTCTCTCACACTGAGAGGTTTCTACCTCTGGTTTAAATAGTACTTGGCTCTACTTCAAATTAGCATAAGCTGAAAACGCGCGCTTCTTCTGACGGGAAGTTGAAACTGAGAAGAGATAGAAATATTTAAATTAAAAATAAAACTTTGTTAGTTTAACTAAAACCTTACAAGTCTTCCACTCGAATATGGGCATCCGGAAGCCCAAATATGAATTTGGGATTTGTTTTATTATCTATTTAAATTTTATGAAAATCTAACGAAATTTTGATTAAAACTCACTGATTTCAAAGCGAGCAATGAACAAAAAAAAAAAAAAAAAATAAAAAAAAAACTGTACCAAAAAAAAAACTTTTATCCCCCATCGCGCAAGAATGTGTATCGGAAATCCTATAGATCTTGTTATGGATTTCTTATTTATTTAATAGAATTGTGATTAAAATTGTTTTATTTTCCCGCGCAACGCAGACGAATTTAAAGAGAAAGCTGCGTCGGAAAAGTAAAAATACAAGAGCTCGTGCATTTAATATTTAATAAATAAGTATCTCGTAATTGCTTTTGCCGCCCAGAAAAATCGAGAAAATAGATTTTACGAGAATGCTCTCCCGAATAATTAAAAAGCTTATAACGTTTGAGATATTGTGATATTATATGAATATCTCTGAGGAAATATTTCCGTATTTCGTTTGATTTCTTGTGAAGGGAATAAATTTTATTAACTTTTTAACGACTTGTGTATTCAATCCATTACAAACCCGTACCCACGCAACAATATGCTCTTTTTAAATATTTTGTGATATTGTTGTCGAAATGAATTTTATGATTCAAGTGCGAAGAACAGGATATTTAATAAACAAAGGTAATACACAAAACGTTAAAAGAACGCCCCTTTGGAGGTAATATAAAATCTGAAAGCTTTCAGATTTTTTTTAAATTTTATTCTTTGTTTTTACAACTTTGCGTTCATTAAGATTACAGTTCAATCATTAAAGAAATTATAAAAACACAATATTTCAGATAATAAGGAAGTATACATCATTGGGCAGTAAATCATATGACCGGATCAAGGTGGCCCATTGTAAGAATTATAGCATCAGATACAACATTGTTGCCACTTTGTCTAGAAAGTACTAGAAAACTATTCTACTTCTTCATCTTCTATTATGCAAAAAAGGGTTTTCACCTAGAGTCTTACAGTCTCCTGTCGCAAAATGTTTAGATGTGATTTCGTAGGACTTTTCCTGCAAAAATAAGAGTAGCATTAAAATCTAAACAAGCAGACCAGCTTCCACATGTATGCAAAGCATTCAGTTAAAGTGATTATATTTTATTATAATTTTTTCCTTCAACATTGATCCTCGAATTAGAATATTTCTTAAAATGAAATGACATATTTACTAAAGTAGTCTAAACGCTGTAGACAGTTTTTAGATTACCATAGAAAATTTTAAAAGGAGAGTAAAGAAAATGGTACCTGTTATAAAATTCGAACTATTGAGGCCGTTATTTCTTATACTGGCTGTGATATTTACTGCGGATATTATTTTTATTAAGATCATTCGTGGTGTTTGCAGTTATGGTCAAAAAGTTTGCTATTGATTTTTAAACTCTTCTTGATAACACATTGAGTTCAAATTTTGAACACACCATGTGAGTGATTATGCATTGCGGTGGCGCGAATTTTTAAAAATTCGATTTAGAATTTTTTAAAATTTACTGCTAAAATTTGTTTTCGAACATATCGTCGCTTGATTAACAAATTGAAAACCTTATAATTTTAGTATATGCACCATCGGATAGAGCGGAAAAGTCTTTTGGTTGAAATTTGTATGAAATTTTAGTAATCTCTAATTTTTGGATAAAATTGCTGGATTTTGTTTTGAGTATTTGTTATAATGTAATGCTTGTAACTAAAAGTGTGATTATTCGTCTCTGAAAAATGGTTTTTTTAACTAAAAACTTTGATTAATAACCTGGCATTAAGACTAAAACGACTAAAAAAATAACATAACATTTTTGTAAAATAAGCTTTTATTCTCAACTCATAAAACAATTAATAAACTAAAAAAGAGAAAAATAATTTATAATACAGCTTAATGGGAACACAAGATTAAATAATTATCTTTATTAAAAAATTTACAGGAGAAAGATAATGCCTCATATAGTTTAATGGGAATAAGAGATTAAATAGTTAGCTTTAGAAAATCTGTCTGCAATTTTATATGACGAACAATAAGCGGTAAAGCCTAAATAATGATATCTACTAATCGAATTACATTGTAAAAAAGTGTAAGAAATTATTGTTGTCTATATATATAAAGATGAATGTCTGCTTGTGTGTTTGCTCGGGATTAATTCAGTCAATACCATACCACTCCCCCCTTCCCCAAAAAAGGTAAAATCAGAGATATTAATATAAAAGTCTGAAAACGTTAATTTTTGCCCTCATTTTTTCGAGCGGCAACAGGCTTTCACTCTGCAGATAAAAATCTGCTTTATTTCGAGAAGCGTTGCCACTGCTCGCTTTCAGATCGTAGAGTTTGTTAATAAAAAATTTGTAAGTTTTGCAATGAAATAAAAATAGCTTTGCCAAGCATTAAATACATTATTCTCGATTCAAAAAATTTGTGGAAGCCATTTCGACTATTCCCAACTTTGTATGACTTTAATCAGACGATATATTAATTAAGAACTCTGGAAACACTAACTTTCACACTCATTTTTCCGAGAGGCAACAGTCTCGCGGGTTGGAGATAAAAATGCTTTATTTCGAAAAGTGTTGCTACTTCTCGCTTTCAAATCGTGTAGTTTCTTAATCAAAAATTTGTAAGTTTTACAAAATCTGTATCTATGTCTGTTTATGTGTTTGTATGTTTGTTCGCGTTATTGATTTCTGATCAATTATGATAAATTTTTTGCCAGATTTAATCGATTAAAATTGAATATAGGTGAAATATTGGATGGAACTTTTACTACCATTTGATTAGAAAGACGAAAATCATTAAAAACTGCGTGCCATTGTTGCTGATATAATGAGAGAGAATAAGTTTATTTTTCTATCGAAATTCTGTGTGTGGGTTCCATATCTCATCAGACTGAAAAATGTATGACTATGAATCGTACTTTTTACATCGTTATTAGAGAAGAATTACAGCAATATCGTTCTCTCTGTTGTCATATACATCACTTTCAATCTAACTTAACTGACATCGTACAGTACCGCTAGTAAATGAATAAAGGGCACCCACACTTTTATCATTCGAGATATAAAGTTACAGATATATTTTGAGAAGAGAATTATTTAATCTCATGCTTCCATTAAACTATACGGTAAGTTCTTTTTCTAACTTTAGTTCATTAATTGTTTTATGAGTTTTCAACAAAAGTTTATTTTTAAAAACTTGCATTTACTTTTATATTTTCATTGTTTATTTACATTGCTCTTAGCGAAGAGCTGACGTTGATGTTCTTTCGATGAGAATAAATAAAGAAAAGAATCTCATATTTTTTTACAACTGATTAATTGTACACACTAATAAATAGCAGCCAAGAGTTATTATACAGGTTTTTTTGCTGTGCTGCGCGAATTTTCCGATTGGATAGACCCTTGAAATACATCGATAGAAGTCCATTAATCTCAAAGGTGTTTTTTTTTAGATCAAAGGTGATGTAAAGATGTAAGACAAGAATCCTGGTTTCATCATTCCCGGAAGGGTTGAAATCAAATCAGTTAAAATCAGTGGCCGATTTCTACAAATACCTACCAGAAAGATTATCGATCTGACGCGTTCTTGTAAATGATTACGCATGCCAAAAATAATATTTTTGATTTTCTTCTTTACAGTCTACTTCAATACAAGCACTTCAAGGTCCATTTACACTTGTAGGTTCCAACCTTTTATCTAAAAACTAAATGTGAGGAACCATGTGTGTATACAGATAAGTGAATAATAGCTTGAGTGCGTGAACAGAGATTTAAGAAGGCTTAATTACCTTTATTTCTCAAAATAAGAATTAACACAGTCGGCTCCTATCTCAGAGGGTACAGCAAAGCCTCCACTTGGGCTTGAACTCTAATAAGAATTAACGCTTAACTAATGCTTAGCTAAAAAGATATAGCCGAAGTTATCAAGATTCTAAGTAGTTGAGGCCTAAATCTCAAATAAGTTGGCGAAACTATCAAGGGCCTGAAGTACGGCGGAGTGTATTAATACCTTAGAGAGAGAGAGACGTAGGCAAAAGGCGAACGCGTTCTAGTCAGAAACTTTGGCTCTCTAAGGAAGTCACTGAATTTTCGACTTAAATACTATTCTTACACATTTCATTAAACGCGATTCTGAAAACACATTCTGGTAGGAAATTGTAAGCTAAAAATAGAGAGGCTAAGAAAGTACATTTAACTCAAGATAAGTATTAAACACTTAGGATAAACCTTAATACACTCTTAGTTTCATAAATTGTTAGTAATTTAAGCTTGTAGAGTCATTAGTTTTTATATTTGAAACAAGAGTATTGAAAAATGAGCAATGCCTTCGCCGGAAATCGAACCACGGACCTCTCGATTACGCGTCGAGCGTGCTGACCACTACACCACGAAGGCATTCGAAGAAGGCGGGAGAAATACCTTTTAAGCTACTTTACTTTCCTCGATAGCATTTTATTAATTATACTTTTATCCTTTTCTTATTTAATCAGCGCGGGACGTTATAGATTTCTACCACAGAGAAGAAAACTGCAAAGAACAGGGCAGTAATAAATAGCATAATCGTATTATAGTCAATCTTAATGCGTGAAATCATCTTTAAAACTGCGATTTCTGAAAATGACCAGTCTTTCTGGAGAATATGGATGAAATATCGATGCTGAAAACAGGGCCTACGCTAGGCTTTCTACACTGCTGGCCGCCCAAATTGCAACACCAAGAAAGACAAGGGATATCACAACAAAATTTATTTAGTAGATAACATGTTGACCAAGTAAAAATATTAAATTTATAGACTTCTGTGAAGTGTGGTCCTTCCAGAATCAGAATCAGTAGCCAAAGTAGCCGCCATTGTTGGAGATCACCGCTGCCACACGCCTCGGCATTGATTCAAAGAGACTTTGGATGTGTTCTTGGGGTACAGCAGACCAAGCAGCTTCCACACGTTCCCAAAGGTGATCTGGCGTGGTAGCTTGGGATGTAATCTGGGTCAATCGTTCAGCAACCATGGACCACATGTTTTGTATCGGCGAAAGATCCGGAGAGCGAGCCAGCCAGGGAAGCAATTCAATCTGGCGATTGACAAAGAACCCTTGGACAATGCGTGCCACGTGTGGTCGCGCATTATCCTGTTGAAATATGGCTGAAAGGTAAGGAAGGACAACTGGCTCCAGAACCTCGGAGATGTAGCGCTGGTTGTTTAAAGTACCAGCAATGCATACTAGAGGAGTGCGAGAGGGATATCCAGTACCGGCCCACCATAATACCCAGTGCAGGACCAGTGTGGTGGTGCATAATGCAGCTGTTCAGCATCCTCTCTCCACTCTGTCTCCAGACTCGAATCCGACCATCGTGGTGTTGCAGACAGAAGCGTGACTCTTCAGTAAAGACAATTTCATTCCAATCTGCCGTCCACATCCTTCTTTCATCACACCATTGGCGGTGAAGACGTCTGTGGTTCTGTATCAAGGGTAGACGAAGCAATGGACGTCTTGCGGACAGACCACTCTGCTTTAAACAGCGTCGAATGGTACGCGCTGACACTGGATGATGCGTTACAGAAGTCTGCGCCAAGAGTAGACGAAGCAATGGACGTCTTGCGAATGGACCACTCTGCTGTAAACGGCGTCGAATGGCGCAGACACTGGATGATACGTTACAGACTGAATGTGCTGTGCTATGGTTCATGATGTGACTGAGCGATCACTGCTATGCGCACAATGTTCCTGTCATCACGTGAAGTGGTGCAGTGAGGTGGATACGATCGAATACGTCGGTCCGCCGTAGCCTCCTGCATCCAATGGTCACATATCCTCATTACAGTTGTTTGGTTTCGTCCAACACGACCACCGATTTCCCTGAAAGATAATCCACACTCTCGGTAGGCCACTATCCTTCCTCTGTCGAACTCGGATACTTGATTAAATAATGATCGCTGTTTACTACGAGGCATAATTGATCGTTTTTTTAAAGAAAAACCACAAGAAAAGCAGAATTATCGAACTTGAAGTAGTCGAAAACTGCAAGCCTTAAATAGCGCTTTGAAGTGGCGCCACAGGCGCGCGTGATGTGCGTCTGCGCTGAAATTCTAATCATTTGCATATCTCACCTCCGCTAATGCATGTTGTAAATTTCATGTTATTTGCATGCTTCCTTCAGGGTGTTGCATTTATTGAGGCCAGCAGTGTATCATCTAATGCAAAAATCTGTGACGCTATTATAAAATTTATTCTTTCAGTGCGGCCTCATCGATCGCATATGATCTGGGCCAAGACTGATTAAACATTTGTTCAAGTCGATCTTCTCCATGGAAATCTAATCATTTGAAAATTTAGCTGACCATCTTAGAAAGAGTTTATTCTGTCCTTCATATCTCATCAAATAAAACAATAAATTAGAGAGTGAAGCTATATTTTCAACTTCTTCACAATAAATCGAAAAACGTTTAAAAATATGTCTTTTGTAATATCACAAAAATTAAAGAAAGGAAGACGAAACTTACATATATAGAGAAAGGAGTTAATTAAATGAATAAAAAAATGCAGAATAAATGGAAACAATTTGTACAAATAAAAAAGATAAATCAGGAAATTATATAACATGCGAATACATTGCAAATTTAAATGTGATTTGAAGTTTTGATTGTTTCGTTGGACTCTTTCTTAGTACTTGAAAGTAGGTTTTATTGTTTCCCCTTGAAAAGGAAAACAAGATTAAGCTCTTTTCAAGCCAGGAAGTGTTGCCAGTTCACATGCTATAGTGCTTATAATAAGAAATTTTATTTACTGGCCGATTCCCAGGTAATATGCAACATATATCAACTTATGTACTATAATGTCTATAAGCAAGTGCTGAAATCATGCATTCTAGCTTCGAATTATTTTCTTTCCTACGCATCAGATTTAGATATGAATCTGGTGAAAAAAAAATGTTGTTTTTTGATTGAATATGACAAATCTTATAAGCTTACCAGTGGCCGATTGTTGACGACTAAGCACTGATGGTAGTTTGACCAGGGCTTAACATCTAAAATTAAAGGTGCCGTAGTCATATGGTAGGCCCATTAGGATGGTTTGGTTTAGTTTACGTGATTATGGCAAAGCCTGAAAGGCTATTTGCCCACGCGAGATTAAAACCTCGATCGAACTACTGATGTTCAGCAACTTTACCGCTTTGCCGCTGGGGGTGATAGGCAATTAAAAATAAAATTAGCATATACAAAATAATAAAAAAAGAAAACGTTAAATTATGATATGCTAAATAAAATATAAGCTATATCAATATTTGAAATTAAACATTTTATAACTATGTAAGCACATTATAAAAAATAAACACTTTTAGTATAACCTGTTACAGAATAAGGGGTGTTTTCTTTGGTTAGACACTAATTTATAAAGTAATCTGGGCTATTATTACTTAGCGCAAATTCTGAAGTGATATAACTTAAGTGATTCATTTTCATGTTTGGATAGAAACAGTTTTTAATAAATCTCGGACTAACATTTAAAAAAGTTTTAAAGGGAGTGAAATTTGCTTAATTTGAATTTGTTTCTGTGAATACATGGATGTAAATTTTACAGGTAAGAGTTATAAATTTTTTATGAATTGGGGAATAAGGAAAATTTACTTACACCAGGTCTACACATACCGTCGCAATGTTCGGGTTTCTCAGCACATACTTTCTGAAATCAAAATATGACATAATTACATTCCATATTCTGTAGTACTTTCATTTCATTGCAATAATAATCTATTTTTTAAAATTAATAACTTAACGGCCACACGTTAAATACACGTTAAATACAAAAACATCGCCGTAAAACTAAATTTATATTTCTGAAGTTATAAGGTTTTATGTTAATTAACATACTCATCTAATTATTTTACCTATGCTTTCACTTTTACTTTGATCAACACACATTAGAGTGCAAATTATGTTAAAGTAAAAATAAATTCAGATTTTGTTTAGTTTAGAGAAAGAACTTTTAACAGCATGATAGTGACTATGCTTCGCTTTCTTTGTCGTTGCATTTAATTTATCGGCTTAAGCCTCGGGTAGCCATAATCCTAAGTACTTATGAGTTTTTAACTCATAAGTACTTAGGATTGAGCCAAGGTATAGTGTATTGAATTGCATTTCAGATTCAGGTTTAATTCTAACGTTTGGGTTAAATTACCCGCAAACGGTGGAGGATATTTCTATTATATGTTTTAATTTGTTAATCGTCAAGTTAACGTGTTAATAAATAGTTTTATTTTAAACCTATACTTAGAGTTGTGATACTGTTAATTAGAATAGAGACCGGACATATCATCTGACAGCCTTTACGGTTCTTATGAGGTGATCTGGCAAATTTAAAATACTGAATAACTGTATAAAGTAAATCGCCTAAAATTGTAATTTAAAATACATGCATAGGTTTAGAAGTATTAAAGCAAAAAAGAAATTATCTATTAACAGCTTTGACTGAACAAAGAGAATACCCGTCTAGCAGAAGAAAATTTTATTTGTAGAGATGCTTTTGCCAGCAGTGTCTATGGAATTTTCTGTATTTGAAGCGCAATTCCCTAAACTGCCAAAAGATCAATCCTTGCAACAAATTATTGATCAAGTAATCCTAAACTACATACACATGTAGGATGTTTCAGTATAACATATACAGACTTCGGGAAGGTGTAAGTTGTTCAAAGGCAAACTGGAACCACAGAGCTATGCAGGATCACAAGCATCATCTTCACAAAATCGATGGCAATGTATGAGCAACTCGTCGGGGAGGGAAAGCGTTATTAGCAAATGGCTCACAAAAGGAATAAGATGGCCAGTTATATGAATGCGGAATCAGCTGATGCATCTCTCGCATATGGAGCTGTGGTCTGCAATAGAGTAGAAGTGGACAATTCGTTCCGGAACTGATTCAAAGAACCTATTCACTTTGCTGATCGAATTCTTCTACGTAGGTTAACATTTATTCTAAACTAGACCAAGACAAGAAAAAAATATCTAGTAAAAATTACATATTAGGATATAATTACAGAAGATTACTACGTATGGTAAACTATGATGGAAACAACAATTGCAGAAGCTAACGTACATGTCTCAAAGAGTTTGTAAAGGTATTATTAGCGTAAATACAAAGTAAAAAGTTAATTTCTTCAAATCCACAACTAAAACTACTTTTGGAAATGGTTATGATAAGTAAAAAGATTATAAATAGTCCTAACTCATGTTTTAAAAACAATAAATATCTCTCCTTATAAAATTATAATTTCCTTTCGTGATTTTAGTTCTCTAGAGTATCACGAGTTAAAAAGTTTTCGAAACTTTCTTTTACAAAATACAGATGTTTGAATGTTATTAAATACCTTTTAATGTAATAATGTTATACGTACCGACACTGCGTTTGTCCACCCTTTTAACCATTCAGCACATATTTCGTCCTGTAAATATAATAGGAAATTATTACTTCTAACGTGATTTGTAGAGCTTCGTTTGGTATGTTATAAATTATAACAGCATCAATACTTTATCTGTTAGAATATTAAGTACAATTTCTCAAGGAGATTGCTAAGTGGACGTTTTAAAATTGCCTGAATTTAATTTTATTATTTTAAGGATAGCTTTATTTATACTAATCTTGATAGAAATAATATACACTGAGAAGCCAAAACATTAAGACCACCTATTCAGTAACGCGTTGCGGGATCGTTGCCCTGCAAAACAGCTGCAACTCGGCTTGACATGGATGTCACAAGTTCTTGGTAGATAACTGGAGACAGGTTGTATTAAATGTCTAAGCAGTGGTCATGCAAAGTCGAGATATTCCGACATGGTGGTGTTTGAGCTTTGAGCTGCCGCTCCGTGACATCCCAAATTTGCTCTATCGGCTTAAGATCCAGCGAGTTAAGTGGCTAGTACATTAACTGGAATTCATCCTTATGCTACTAAAGCCACTCCAACACAATTCGAGCCATGTGACATGGCACAACACAATTCGAGCCTTGGATATCGTGTTGCTGGAAGGTTCTATTTCTAGTTTGAAAGACAAACGCCATGAAAGGGTGCAGCAGCTCATTAATTATGTTCAGATAGTCCGCAACTTCCATGGTCTGTTCTGCCACAACTAACGGTCCCAGCCGCCCATGAGAACGTCCCCCAAAGCATAATACCGCCACCAACTGCCTATGTATGACCTGTTGGACAGGGAGGAGCAACTATTCGCCTAGAAGATGGCGTACCCTGACAAGACCTCGACGTGATGAATGAGAAATCGTGATTTATTCTATCAGGCAACTGTCTCTCACTTCTCCATAGCCAATTTCGATGTTTCGGGGCCCACTGTAGCTTTAGTTGACAATGGCGCTTAGTTAACAGAGGCACACGAGTAGGACGTTTGCCGTGCAGTCCCATATCCAGCAGTGTCCGTTGAACTGTGTGTTTTGAAACACTTGCATTTGGACCTACATTGTTTTGATGACGTTTGGACGTCCAACGCCTTCTCGTCTACTGCTAGTTTTCCCAGCATTTATCCACTCTGCATAAATACTAACAACGGCAGATCGCGAACAAACTGCCAGTCGCGTAGTTTCGGAGATACTCGTTCCGAGTCTTCGGGCCATTACAATATGCCCTCTATCAAATTCGCTTAGATGAGCAGCCTTTCCTATCACTTACAAAAGTAAGTGCAAGAATGATTCCTAATCTTCTCTAGCAGCAGTTAAATACCGTTCACAGTTAATCACTTGTCCTTCCCGTCATCCAGACGAGTTCATTGAAAAATGGGGGAATGCTCATTATGTTTTGGCTCGACTATATGTATTAACTCTGTTATATATGGTAAACATTAAATTTTAAACCTACTGTCTCTGTTAGAATTTCGCAAAATTAAAGGGAGAAATGGTGTTTTGAAAACAATTTCGCTGATGTATGACTAAAAATGCATTCTTAAGCACTGATAATGGTTGGTAAGTTAAAAATCTTCAGCATTTCGTGGATTTCACTCGCTTGTGCAACCTGCAAAAGCAACTTTACTACAAGCAGACTTGCTTGAGTTAGCTACCGGGCCATTTTTTTGAGTGAGATGAACTTTTACTCTAAATTAATTCCTTTATCATTAGATTATTATTACCGTCATGTAGAGTTAATAAAAATATGTTTGATTTAAACAGGAGAATATCAATGCTTAAATAGGTAATAAGGCCCACCAGCGGCCGAGTAAAAGCCGGTGAATACTGGAAGTTCGGTCCAGAGTTCGAGTTTCCGCGAACGGGCTGGGTGTATGTGTAACGTGGATATTAGCCAGTTTCCCTTAAAAAGACCTCCACGAACGTCCAGGGCGCATCCCTCCGTTTACCCTTTCAGTGTAGTGCCTAAGGGCAGAGCATGTAAAAATACATAATAAACCATCATCTTTATCCATAATTTCTTGCTATCCATCAGACAGGTGCATGACTGTCGAAATCGAAGGTTTTATATGGAAGTTTGTCAGAAAAATTTTAGTCCAATAAAAATAGAACTTCAGATAAAGGATGAAACTATTCATTCATCTTATATTGGAGACCGTTATCTTACCAACTGATTTGCATAGATTTTTCAAAATTAATTTCTCTAAATGCGCTAACTTGGACTCACACACTGGGACTGATTACAGAAGCATAGACCTAGAGCCACAGAATTTAGGAGGTTCTAATACACTCTGTAACTTCATGCATTCTTACTTTTTTTATCACAAGAAAAAGGAGTTGGGAGTGGACAAATGGACATTGCGAGGCAACTCAAAATCTTTCACTCCTAAGCCCTCATACTATCTTAATCGGATCCTACTCATAAATTATCAGCAACTTCACTTGCTTCACAACTTCAGTTGTAACTGAGCTTCTCTAACTACAGTAATCGTTATACACACCACGAACTTGAAGTAACAACAGAACTTCCATACACCAAAACTAATCGTGGTAAATATATAGTTAATCGTGGTAAATATATAGTTAATAATATATAGTTCATCTTCAACGAGAAAGGCTAGTATTAATTTCAAATTCTACATATCGAAATTTAGTCAGACTTACCGAAATTCAAGAAATGGAAGTTCTACGATATTTATGTTCAGAAACATTGAAACTTCTCAGGAATTCCGAGCAATCGGGAAAATATTTAGAAGAGTATTTAAATTTTCAATACGCAGACTGACATTAGAGACAACATAGTTTTACAAAAGCTAATATATATGGGCCAACCTGCCAATTCAGTAATTAGGATATTTTAAGAAATCAGAAGAAATTTTTCAGCAACAAAAATAATTTCAAAATAACAAAATTATATAAAAATAGTTTTTAATAAAAAATTATGCAAAAATAATTTCTAAATAACAAAAGTAATGAAAATGTATAAAATGATTTTTTTAAATAACAAAATTAAAGTACTCTTTAATTAATATCTAAAAGTGCAAGTACTAAGTTTCAAATCCAAATAGTGCAAATATACTTATATTTTTAATAATATTTCTGTTATTTGAAGCGTTTATAAAGTCATCAGAACTTTTTGATGCTGCGGACATGAAAAATGCGTAATGCCCAAGAATCGAACCTGAACATCTCAAATACGCGCCGAGTCTGCTAGAGTTATACCCGAAGTCATTCTGTGAGAAGGGAGAAAATACCTAATGACACTAATATTGTTACGAAAAATTCGGCGGTTACGCCTGTATGTAAGCTTTCCGGCATAGCACTAGGGTTGCCATAAAATAGTGTATGACAGGGTTGCCAGATTGGCGACTTTATCGCCCATTTGGCGACCAAATTGGCGATATCCCATGGTCCAATCGGGAAGCTTCTAGAATAACTTCCTGTCGAGATATTTCTCGAAACGTGTGGAACTTAAAGAAAAACTATATAAACCCTTGCGTTTCTGAGAGCAGTTAGTTGCGAGTTAGTTGCGGGATTGTGAAGTGTTGCGAGCAGTGTGATTAGTTGTGAGAATAGCTGCTACGCGAGAGTTCTGTGAACGGAAAGCAATCGAGATAGTGCTTTGCCGTGAAGCTATCTTTACAGTATAGCTTGAAAGTGGATTGGTGATTGTTCCACGGTGTTTTATTATAAGTTTAGTGTTGCCGTAAAGCTACCTTTACAGTTACAGCCTGAAGCTGTGTTGCTGATTGTTTCAGCGTATTTATTGTAGATTTTCGACGCTTTTAAAGGTGATTTTGGAACTGTGCTGTAAATAGTGATTCCTGTAAATAAATTGTGCTTTTTATTGTTCTGCATCGTGTTTTCATTGGATACTCTCAAATCTACGAACCCGTAAAACGCAACAATATTTATTATAGATATCTCATTATGGTTATCTGCATACTAGCTATGTTTATCTGTTGCTTTGTTACAGATGTAAAACAGATGTTCAATTCAGTTTGTGAATTTCAAATTGTATTGTGACTATATTGTTATCTTTCTATATCCTACATCCTTATTTTTAATAAATACTGGTACGGTGGGATTGCATGATATACCATAATAGATGAACTCTAGATCATTTGGAAAGTTTCAGCAGCCCATTCCTTCAACCTCTCTTTTTAAATTCGTATAAAAGCAAGCATTTTTTAAAATTTACTTAGTGTGGGAAGCCATTACCAGCTCAGCTGACCCATGGTACATCGCTGGTGTCCTCCATACTTTTAACTGTACTTTATGTACTTCCGCTTTTAAAGAGCGACTGGGATTGGGGAACGCAGTCGCCAAATCCTGGCTGTGCTGAATTATGGTCCACCACCTTTTAGGTCGGGTTAATAGATTATTTTGAACCAAGAGACGTAAAAAATGTGCAATGCCCTCGACGGAACTCGAATGTGGACCTCTCAAATACACCACGAATGTGCTCATACAGTCTATGGGTTTTCTTAGGTATCATATAACATAGACTCTATGTCGAAGACGAATTCTCGCTATGTCTTAAAGAATAAATACTGCAGAAGAAAGGTTTTAAATAACTTTTTTATTTAAACTAAATTAAAACACATTCAACATAACACTTCGCGCTTACAAATCACCATCACTTGTGGCTAACGTAAGTTAACAGAAAATAAGAATATATCAAATCATTAATAAGATGTCTAACGATTGGCTCCTCAGCTTAACTAAGCGCTAAATAGGCTGCACAAAGCAAAGCCGAGCCTAGAAATATCAGTATAAACTGAAAGTTATCTAACACCGACTAGAGAACTAATTTCAAACACGCAGCATAAACTCGAAACTAAGTCCGCTACTACTATTTTTGAACTCATGAAACGCAGCTTAAATACTGCTTCTGAAACACGTTTAGAATTTGCGTCTACATCGTAACAAATCTACATTCCGGCAGGAAACTGAAATCAGGAGGAAAAGGAAAGGAAAACTAAAAATAATTGGTTAGAATAAAACAAAACCTTACGCTTCCAGTTACACTACAAAAGTATGCAGAAAGGAGGAAGAAAATGCCTTATTACGTTTTATAGCAAAATAGTAGTTTACATATGTGGCACATGAACTGCACATAGTGGTACATAAACTTCCTTTTAATGAGAAGAAAAACCTTAGCTATCATTGTAAGGTTTTAGTTTAAACTAACAAAGTTTTATTTTAATTTGTCTTTTTCTATCTGTTCTTATTTCAACTTCCCGTTAGAATAAGCGCGCGTTTCAGCTTTATGCTAATTTGAAGGGGAGCCAAGTTTATATTTAAACGGTAGCGAGGAACTACTCAGAGTGAGAGAGCTTTTAGTCTCAGACCACTGCTACTTTGTTCGACGTTCGCCTGACCAGCTAGTATTTTAAATTCTAAGCCGTAACGCTGTTAAGCTATTACTTATTGAAGTAAATCTAAGTGCGTTAGTATTAGTTAAATCTTGCTACGCACCCTTTAGCATAGAGGCCAACCTCGCATTCATAGCTCTGTGAGCAACAACGATTTAATTTCTACTTAATTTTAGTTTAAAATAATTTGATTGTTCAGTTTAGACCCAAGTGCGGTCATTATTTTCTCTATCCCTCCCGAGTTGGGAAGTGGCTGTATATAATTGTGGTTTAATAAAAGAGGATTTTAAATCCCTCTAAAGTGCAACTCGTCTACCACTTAACCACAGTTTTCTACCACAGAACATATTCAAGATCAGGACTTAAGTTTTCACGAAGATGTTCGCCAAGAATATGCACCGAACACTCTCCTGACATCATATCAACCTCAACTCTTCAAGGCAAATAAAAGTTTATCGACCAATTTCATCCTTCATCTTCTGCGGTGAAGGCGTCTGGCAATATGCACCTGCACTATAGTAGCATGTGTCAAGATATCAGCTATTGACGCAGGCTGTTGCTAATTAGAAAACTAGTATTAAAATTAATTGCAACGTTTCTGTTAGCTAGCCTACAAATTCGGAATGAGTATGGCATCTTGAAAAGTCAAATAATACAGAATTGAGCCGAATTTCAAAATTGATGAACTTATGAAAAACTAAAATCCTGTAGCAGTTAATGCTGTCTTCGAAAGAAGTCATGAAAGATAATTTAAAAAAACGTAAATTTTACTAGCAGCATAAAGAACAACAGCAAAATGTTCATATTAATAAAACTCCGATGTTTTATCAAGTAGAAAAATTACTAATTAATTTAAATAAGACTGAGTTTTACTTGCCTTTATTCCTTGGGAAAACTGGCAAACTTGAGGAACTCGTTCAATCCAACCACTCGGATTTTGCAGTTGTTTCTTATCAAGATATACTCCATATAACTCGCTAATTTCTATGACGAGGGATATAAACTTATCAAACACCTAGAAATAAAATAAAACTTAACATTTTGCAATGTGAAACTTCCGTTGGTAAATCGATTTTAGTATGCTAAAATGTAAAAATTTCCTTAAGCTGCCATCGATAATAAATGGCTTAGTATAACTTTCAAGTGTTAAATTTACATCGGATAAAATCTGATAGTGATTTAATTTTAAACTTCGAAAAATGTTAATTTTTTCCCTTAGCTTTTTTATGCGACATAAATAAGCATTAGAAATTATTGCCGATCTACAAGATTTATAGCTTTTCATTTATTTTCCGTATTATAAAAATAGTACGTTGCCTCTCATCAGGATAAAAATCAAGACTGGGTTAAGTCGGCTTGGATTCCCTATTTCTAAAATTTATGAACTTTTTAAAAAATGCGTTTTTACATAAATTCAAATACTCATTTATGCAATTTAAAAAATAATAATAATCACATAATACTATTAATGTTTAAATAGATGTTCATTTGATTTTTTTTTCAAAACACTGAAATATTTCTCCTTTTCAAATATGGCAATAAAAATACATCGATTTAGGCAAAACTATTGAGAAAACTTAACACAATTTCAACCACAAAGAAAAAAAATTGTGTGCTCCACATGACTTCCTTGTATGGAATATTATATTATACTCATCTTTTCCTGCATTTCATTTAAACTTATTTCCTCGAATATCATTAGAGATATATTTCTCATTCCTCACTTCGCGGGAAGGCGAAATACATAAAATAAAATGGAATTGTAAACTGAACGTAGACGACAAATCTCTAGATTTCCATCATTTAATTCCATATTTAAACTTTAGAGACTGTAGTAGCTATTGACCATCAGTTATTACTGATGACTTCATTTACAAAGACTGTAGTTACTGTTAATGAATGATTAAAGCTAAAAAGATATAAGTGTCCATGCGTACATTAGAATACTGGCATAAAAATTTATGTAATAATGTTACAAAGCTGCTTCCAAATATCTGGGATAATATACTATGTTTAAATCAAGATATATATGAAGAACAAATTAGAATTAAATTATCATTCGAGGGGCCAAGCAAAATTAGATAAAACCATGCAAATTAGCGTATACAAAAAACCGTCCAGTCAGGAAAATAGATATTGATATTGACTACCTGGGTTCGAATCCCTGAGAAGGCATGGATGTAATTTGCCCGCCCCTTCATAGGAGGCATCGGTGACCTACTTATTAGGAGCCTCTATAATAAAGAGCCAATCACTTAGCAGCCTTAGTAGTAGCCAAGCCTATAAACGGCTGGAGCCTGCCATTGGGAAAAAAATGTATATGTTACTGTAAAAGTCGGAAGTCTGGTAAACCCTAGCTTTTACCAAACATCGGACTTCAACAGTAACTCTTACATTAAGTTGTGTTGTTTTGCAAAATTAGTGGTGAATAATTAAGAAAAAGAATTAGACATATAAAATTTTAATCTTTCTTCCTGATGAACATTTTATCAGTTATAATTACAGTCTCAAATTATTAACACACTTCGATTTGATAACATAATTTAAAGTTTTTTAACTATGTTGCCGTAAACAGATAAACACATAATTATAGCTTTATAAATATTCATCTTTACATAAGTT
Source organism: Stegodyphus mimosarum (assembly GCA_000611955.2). NCBI lineage: Eukaryota > Metazoa > Arthropoda > Arachnida > Araneae > Eresidae > Stegodyphus > Stegodyphus mimosarum. Next base: position 198,066 of record KK113396.1, read on the forward strand.
TTTAAGTCCTTAAGTAGTTCATTAACATGTTAAATTCGCAAAAATCATACAAATAAAGACTTTATCGAAATCTTGGCATTATTGTCCTTGATAAATATTTACATATTAACACTTAATTTTACATAATCATCACTACATACAAGGGGGGAACGAAGAGTACTTACATGAGCAGGCTTCGGTGTTTCAGTAATGAAAAATCAAAAGAACTCTTTATTACACTTCGTAGACATGTAGACAGGAACTTTGTCATGATTTTTGTACTCATAACAATCGGAAGCTAATATTTTAATTCTCTGGCTAATTGTTATCATTTTGCATTGTCATCATTTTGCAATAATCTGGAATTGTCTCTTTACTTTGTAAACACAAAAAAAAAAATATCCAAATTCAATCAGGAGCTTTATCTCTGAGCCTTTTATCAAGTATTTCTAAAACCGGAGCACTTCCTCAGTGTAGGTCAGGAGCCTTTATTTCTTAGTCAAAGTCTCAGTCAACGTCTGTAAAATTGGAACATTTCATCTATGTAGACCAGGAATCTTTATCGCAGAATCATTTCTTAAATGTCTGTAAACATGAACACTTCATCAGTGCAGGAACCTTTATCGTAGAATTATTTCTTAAATTTCTGTAAATTGGAACACTTCATCCGTGTAGGGCAGAAACTTTTCTCGTTCTGTCTTTCCCAGTCATTTCTAATAAACGTTCTTTCTCCATCTCTAAGACTACACCTTTCAAACGCTATAGTTCGCCCCCCCCCTTTCTTCATATTGCTAACTGTGATCTAGCAAAAGCTAAAAGCAAAAAGGTAAAAGGCAAAAAGCACTTTTTTCGACAATTTTTTTTCCATTTTACTCCTGACCTAATTATTAATTAAAAGCCATCTTCATATAAAAACACGCCTCACTTGGACTTAATTGGCCAATCACAGTCAGCCATAACCTTTTTCAAACTAATTACCACCACGTAGCAATTAAAATCAAACTAAACATATTTTTCTACATAGCCTCAAGAAAATGAGACTAAAGAATATTTTTCCTCATCTTGTTTGCAAGAGGAGGTTTCCGAACATTTTCACATTCCAACAAAATGTCTCTTAAGAAAACAATAAGTTTGTTTACTCTTCTAAGTTTATCTACTGTGTATTTATCTAAATGTTACTAGTTTTCAGTTTAATTATAACAGTCCAAGGACTATTTGAACAATAAATGGCCCCCTGCTCCAAGTCAGACATCTTTTTTTCCAAAACTGCCGCATCCGTTTACCTCCTACAGCAAAACAAATTTTAACCTTCCCTTCGTGGCTTTCAAGAAATTCTCGGGTGAGAACTCTTCTTTCAGCCCGTTCCCCGTGGCTAGTGTGCCATTAAGGGAATAGAAAGCATACTCTATATCTGTAACAGACATAGAAGGCGAAAAGGATCTTTTATTTCCAATCTAATTGTTTAGTTTCACCGGCACCTGCATCTGCCGCGCAATCTCTATTTCTCGACTTTAACGGAATCGCGCAACATAGAGAATTAACGCTGAAGCCAGAATCTCTTCGTAATAGTTGTGTATTTATCTAAATGTTATTAGTTTTCAGTTTAATTATTAAATAATTTTATTGCAATATTTCTATATTAAACACAAAATTCTTATTGAAATACTTGTAGGATTTTATTGACTATTTCACACTATTATCGCTTGTGAATTAAAAATTTAAGTAATATCTGGTAAGTATAAAAGTAAAATATATAAGGAATTTCTTTAGATGCATGGCTCCAGTGGGATGATCATGCCCACTCCATCAACATCGTGCGGCTGAAGAGATATAATTTTCTAAAACGACTGAAGTGGAAATGACTAAAATCTGTAGAAATATATGCATGATGGAAAATCGAAAGCGAAATTTGTCTTCCTATATGTAAGTTCTTTTTGCTTTACCACTCTGAAAGACAAAAATGAAAAACAGAAGAAGGAAATGAAAGGAATATTAGTATGAAAAGGAAATGAAAGATGACAAAGTAAAGAAATTTTTTTACTAACTTACAAATTCATCTTCTTCGCCTACGATCTCCAGGGCCAGAGTATATTTTTCTAAAAAAAAAAAAAAAAAAAAAAAAAAAAAGCACCGAATTAAAACACTGAAGTGAAAAAAATCGTTAAAATCATTTTCTTTTACATTTTTGTGGCTGAGTATGAGTATCCTCTGAATTTTATATGTTGATACATCTATATATAAAATTACGATAAGCTTGCCTAGTTATACGGCTGATGAATTGTTTCTTCAAATTAAATCCACCATACTGCATTAGTTACCTTTAGTTACATACATTCTTAAACTACATATTTTTGTTGTAGTTTAAGAATGAAGTCCACGCAGTTTTCATTAAATAATTTAACATAATTCACATATAATTAATACTTTACCTCATTACACATACACAAATACATACATATATAGATATATATATAATTACAAAGCATTTTTAAAACAAAATATGAACATGCCTAGTATTAATGCCGCATTAAGCTGCTGAAAAAATATCTGTAAAAACATAAAGTGAGAAGTTTAGAAGTACTTTCTCACAAAGACGAAAATTGAAATTCATAATTAATAAATTTTAAATAATCCTATAAATGCAACAAAGTATTTTTAAAATTTTTAAAACCAAAACCCTTAAACAAGCATAGCCCGATTCTAAAATTTTTTATGAAATTTAAATAATTCAAAAGAAGAAGAATTCAATCAATTTCATCAGGGTAAAGGAACATTGAAACAAATTAAAATCTCTCTTCCAGAAAAATCATTGCTTTTCTGTATCCGGAATTAGCCGATGAACCATTTCAATGTATTTTAATTATAATAGTTCACCCGGAAATTCCGTCCCTTCCCCAAAGCAAGGAAAAAACAAAGTAAATTTTAATTCGAATCTTGCACCTTTAATAAAGAGAATACCATTTCACTTAAAGAAAACGAAAGTGAAATAATAAAATACTTCAGTGTAAAAATTTGTAGGGATTTATATTTATTTTAAATAACCAGTTAATTTTAATTCTAAGTTACTTTCCTATAAGCCTTCATTCCCCTAATTGTCAGTGCCAGAATATTTAAATTTAGTAGCGCGCGCAAGAAATGCAGATTCTACTAGCAGAAGAATAAGTTAAATATCGATGTTCCAGTACAGAAAGAGAGAGTTCGGGATATTGCCGTGCGTGCTTATACGCAAGCTCCTGTTTGGCAGGTCCTGCTGGTTTTGACGTGGCTTAAGCGCTAGTATCTTGCGGCCACTAGACTCCTCTACGCACTGTAGGTTACAGGATTATATGAGCCCTGTAGGGTAGTTCTACTATTTGTGAATATCTCTTATTTTAAGTTTGATTCTACTGTTTCAGTTACCGCCCTAGATGAGGCGTAGTATGTTGGCGTCAAGTTGACGCATTGTAAATAAGTTAAAGAGTTTAATAAAGGGCAGTTTTAACCCTTCGTCAGTGCAATCCCTATCTCTCAAGGTTCTACACAGCAGCAGGGAGGAAGAACGTTACAAAATAAATCAAAATTTTATCTTTAAACATATAGCAAATAATCCAACATATTTAAACTAAGTTTATAATATGTAATTATAAACTTAGTTGAAAAGAAGTAATTAAAACTCACAATAACAAATTAGAAACCTGGAGCACTTTCATTATGCTACAATCGAAACAAGGAGACTTTGTTACAGTAAGTAACTTACAGGTTTGCCATTTGGCTTCTTTGGCGAAATTTAAAAAAACCTTGGCGAGAAAGTAATCGCTCAAAAGGTTAAAATTTGGAACAAAAAATGCAATTTTGAAGCCAAAAGAAAACTTTAAACTATTAAAATGGAAACTTATTTAAAATTAAAAATGTAATCAATAAAAGATAATAACCAATGTCAATGACGAAAATAACAAGTAATTATTGTCATTGACCGGAAATTAGTTGACATTTTAAGGAGACTAAAGCAACTTCCGATCAGTTAACAATAATTAATAAATGCGAAGGTGTTTCGTCTTTTTCTCAAGTAGGAATTATTATGTCAAAAAAGGGTTTTAGTAATATGAGTTTAAGCTAAGTGAGTAGAGTTTAAGTGAGATGAATTGAAGTATAAACACTGTATAGAATTCAGTAAGAAATTTGCTGTTCCGTCAGGTTTAAAAATAAATTTCAAAACAGTGATATATTATTGTGTGAGTGATTTGTAGTTTCTTCCTTGAGAAAAATGCTCTCGACACCTTTGCCTTTAATCATATTAACTCAGTGCAAACTTTGTAAAAATAATGAACATAATGCAATCTTTGTCAAAACAATTAAACAAGTAAGGTAAATAAAATTGTATTCACATAAGATAAAAAGGTAAAATTAAAAATGTATGAAAAGGAAATGTACATAATATACGTTGTAAGGATCTTAAGTTGAACTAACGTTTATTTTATTTTAAAACTTTACTATAATAAGGTTTCCTTCTTGTTTACACTTATAATGTATCCTGATAAAGATGATCACAATTGCTTTCGGTTTTAACTTATCCCTCTACAGCGTTGAATTTATACTATAAGAAACTCGATGCGTGGCCGATCACTAATAACACCTTGGCACTTTTGAACAATGGAATTATAACACCTTTACTTGAAAAACGAAAGCTCCACTTTCGTTTTGAATAGACCTTCTGTTTCCAAAAAGAAAGAACTTGAATATTCCTAATAAGTGATTGAATAGCATTAGAATGATCACACAGATTTACATGAACGTGCTTTTATTATACACACACAATAAATATAAAATAAATGAAAACAAATGTACAAATTTAACTTCGGCAACTATGCCGATCCATACACACACCTCTACCTCCTCTCTCCAACTCCAACTGTCATTTTTTTTTCAGTTCATTTCCACGTTTCATTGCCAAGGTCCACATTTGGCGGAATTTGCCTATTTGGCTGTTCTCATAATTCTTTGGAACCTTACAACTAACATCTCTTATTTTCCACTTCCGGCCAGAATGAATGCGATAATATGTTTATGCAAATTGTACCTGCTAACGCTTAAGTATTTAAGTTGTGGCTTTTTGTCAAGAGAGTAGAAGGAAGGAAAGAGAGCCCGCTTGCTACGAGTCTTCACGCCAACTTGCCATCAGTTACTGTCCGCCTTTAAGGCCAGAGGTTTAACTCTCTTGAAAGTTTAAGACGTATTGCAGTTTTCCGCAGTTCGCGTACTACAGACGTAGTAATTTAAAAGGCCAGTCTTAGTGCTAGTCATCTGTGTAGGATATTAAAAATTAGTTCTTATTTTAATTTTAGTTAGTAAGTAGTCTTATATTCTTTTACGTTCAGAGCACAAGTGGTTGGTCTTCGTATCCCGAAGTTCGGGAACGTTTGTAAAATCGATAAGCAAATAAAGGGTAATTTTAACCCTCCTCATCTTTGTTGTATCTTCTACACACGCACGAACATAGCTTTTAGTAAGCTCCCTGTTCCTACTCAGGACTACAGTTATGTTTTCAAAATCAACTAGAATCTATAGAAGTCCTGATAACATAAATGGCCAGAAGATTAATTAATTAACTTGGGTGTTTTCTAGTTTTCAAAAGCGAAAAGTCCGTTACTTTCTTTGTTCTCAGAATGGAGTCTGAAATTCGAACCAGGAGGAAGAATGAAGGGGTAGAGAGAATAAGTTAAGGTGTAGGCGGACGCTTTTAAAATCTAATTTTAGAATGCGAGAAAGAAGTGGTCGTGAAACTCTCTTTCGAGTATAAGAGGAGTCTGTTGAAATTTTAACTAAACTGACCACACAAAAGAAAATTAATTTCTGGCTAATTGTCGTAGCGGGCACGGCTAGCAAATTCTAAAGCTGATTGAGTAAATCTAGTATGTGGACAAGAATAAACTGTTACAACGGTCAGCGACCGTTGTCAAAATCTCTGCGCTATTTTCAAGAACTCTTTTTAACATGCATTAACTAATTTGCATCCTGGCAGGAGTCAACTAAAGTAGAAGTGATAATAAAGGTTAATCCTAAGATAATTCTTTAAGAACTACAGCTCTACAGATACATTACTAATAAATCAGTTAAACAATAATACAATAATGGCAGGAGTTGAAGTATTTGAGGGCAGATACAGGCAATCTTAAGCGATCATCCCAAGCTTCTAAATTACTAAATGTAAGTTTTAAAGCAGCTGCGATGTTATATTTTAACCGCCTTTTATTACTAATTTAATAAACTAAAAATTTAAACAAAATTTTAGAACATAAAAAGGAGACAAAAATTTTATTTAATGCATTTTTAAAATGAAAGGAGTAGCTTTGAAGAAAGGAAAGCTAAAGCTTGAATGTCACCGAATTTAGAATGAAAATGAAGCAGTTGTCATTATTTCTTGTAATTTATTATGGTAAATCCCTTATTGAAATTCCTAAAACTGGTTTGATTATCAGTGTAGGTCAGGGCATTTTTACGAAGTCGCAGCCCCTTTGTAATAGAGACTTTTGAACCCCTTGGATTTATAAAAAAATTGCAAACGGCCAAATAAGTTAATTAAAATATGTACCATTTTTTTTTTCTTTTTTCTTTCTTGTACGAAGTAAAAAGAAAGTATTGCAATCGTGAACAATTTCGGGTATCATATTTCAACGAAAATATCCATTTTGACCCCTATCGAATGCAATGCAACGATGTTTTTGCGTGACATCTGTACGTATAGACAGAATAAAAGACTCTTTTCCCCCCAAAAAATTATAAAACTGATTTAAAATGGATTCTGAAGAAATTTTTTCGTGGCGTCTGTGCGTACGTCTGTACGTCTTTTCGTGGCGTTAAATATATATATATATATATTTATATCCACTCTGTTACTCGGCTCAGTGAGCTCAGTTTCTTTGTTCTTATATGTTTGTAAACTGTGCATTTTTTGCTTTAAAAGTGATTGAATTATGCTGGTATTATCATTCGGTTAAGGTTTTTATGCCTATAGTTAACCTTAACTTATAGTTGTAGAATTATCAACAATTTAAAAGTTGTTTAAGTGCGACTAAGCCTAATTTTTGTTTAACATAGCAGCCAAATTTGTTTACATTTGAAACTTAGCGAAATAGTGGATTTGTTGCCAATGTAGAGAAACTAAGCTTCGCGACAACAAAGATAACCCCTTTCCTAATTATTGCAAATTTAAGCATGATTTATCATGTTTAATCAGTTCTGAAATTTATTCGAGGAAATAAGTGTTTAAGATTTACTTCGTTATTTTTAACATAGATATTTTGAGTTTTTTATGTATTTTTGCCTTGTCGCGAAGTGAGAACTGAATTAATTGAATGAGAAATACTGAATTGGTCTGTGAAAAGCGGTTTTTTTTTTTTGTTACATTTGGTAATTTGGTAATCAGAATAATTTAAAATTTTGTGTATTTTATTTTTATTTATTGTTTTGTATTTGGCCCATAGAAATGAGGAAAAGCAACAAGGGTGGGGGGTGGGGGGAACACTGCATGTATACATAGGAAAAGCATCTTTTTTAATCATGTAGCAGTAAATTATTTTAGTCATCATAGCAATATTTTAATCATCATGTCAAGGTTTAGTTTTTTTACTACAAAACTTTGCAAAACTTTTTTTGTCGTTTCATTAGCGTTTCGTGTGTTTACTTTTAGTTATTAAATATTCCGTTCTTTGCGCTTACGCCACATAAACTTCGATTCAACAACGAAATCACAAAATATTTAAAAACAGCATATGTTTAGAATTTCAGATAGACAGCCTCGCGCGCAGGTGATAAAAATGTTTTGTTGAGTGTTTTATTTTATACAGTGTTGCCATTGCTCGCTATGAAATCGTTGAATTTGTTAGAATTTTCATTACTTAATTTCTTTAATACAGGGTGATGATATTTCGTGGCAACAATTTAAAAGATAATGCAGAGCATTTTAAGTGATTCAGCATAAAATGCCGTTTTGAGACTAATATCTCATTCGTGACTAATGTCCCTTTTTCGACTAAAAAGGAAAAGAAAAAATAATTATCAATTAGGTAAATTACGGTAGCGTTTAAGACTTTTTTTCAATTTTTCCCATAGGGGAAAAATTGAAATAAACAATTTTTTAAACAAAAGTAAATTTGACAATTCGTTACACAAAGCTTTGTTGTCTTTGTTTAGCGTCTTTAATGAAGATAATGTCATTTTTTTTAAAGTCTTTGTTTAACAATTCGTTAAACAAAAATATGAGCAAACGCTTCAACAACAAATGAACAAAAACTGAAATAAAGAAATTTGAAGTCAACAACCACATCAATAACCTTTTAACGATCTATTAATTTAAACAAGTATTTACTACACTTATACTTATTTCCTTGAACTATTCTAACATAATTAACTGATCTCTTAAGGCAAATTAAAAATGACGTGAAAAATTGCAAATTTTGAAATTCAATATCCCAATGAATTTGCGTTCTAGGATCGTTAAACTTTCTCTAATTTTATTTTTTCAAAACGAGTACAATACTTTCCCAAATATAAGTATAGGAAGCGGGAGACTACATTAAAAATTCCGTTTCATTATTTGTCGAAAATTAATTTTTTTAATTGACATTACCAAACATGAATATTTTCGTTATTTAAAATATTCCTGTACTGGATAGTATATGACTACGATTGCGAAAGTAAGGGCTGGGTAAGGACTTTTAACCCGGATAAGGGTGGGGGTACATAAATATATAGGGTGATTCCCTACCAGACAGACAAATTTATAAGGTGTGCAAGAGGTGCAGAGACGACTCGGAATTACATAGGAATGCAGGGTCGCAAATGTCGTTGTTGGGAGCTATGGTGTAAAGAAGCTGAGGAAAAAAAAAAACAGAAACAGCAACACATTAATGAGACAGACAACCTTTCATTGAAAGGTTGTGCTACAACAAGTGTTTGAAATTACGACCAGAAGCTGTGTGGCTATCCTGACAGCGACGCTGCATGGAATTCCTTACGTTCTGGAAAATTTCTGGCATGTCACGTATCCTCCTGGCAGCTTCAGATATTCGAACGACGAGTCTTCAACTGAACGGACGGGCATCTCGTACATCAAACTCTTCATGTGATCCTAGAAGAAGTTCATGCAGGATAGGTCCGGTAATCTTTAAGGCCAGTGAATCTGGCGACCACGATCTATCCACCACTGTCGAAAGTTTACGTCGAGGTGTCTACAAATGTCAGTCGTGTAATGTGGAGGAGCCCCGTCAACTGGTACCACATGGGTCTAAACCGGACCTATCATGCATGGTTTTCTTCTGGGGTTCCATGATATGTCTGGTGTACCAGACGCCCGTTCCTTCATTTGAAGACCTCGTAGCTCGAATATCTGTAGCTGCCGAGAGGGTACGTGGAATGCTATGAATCTTCCAAAACGTAAGGAATTCCATGCAGTGCCGCTGTCAGGCTTGCCAGACTACTTCTGGTCTTAATTTCGAACCCCTGTTGTAGTACAAACTTTCAATAAAATGTTTCCTATCCCATTAATGTATTACTGTTTTTGTTCTTTTTCTGTGCGCTTCTTTGCACCATAGCTCGCAACTACGGCGTTTGCGATCCTATGTGATTCCGGAGTGGCTCTGTACCCCCTACACACCCTCCAAGTTTGTAGGTCTGGTAGAGAATCACCCTGTATATGTTTGGTTTTGCCGATTGCAATAACAAAGGGAGGTACATAACTAGATATTACAGCAGTTCCATACACAAAATATCAATTTCAACGTTCTACTGCTAATCGTTTTTGAGTTATGAGAGATACATGCATATAGACGTTACGAAAAAAATTCCTTTCCAATCCAATTTAAATACATTTTGCAATCCATTTTGGGGGAAACAGCCCTTTATATAGAGGTCACGCAAGCAAATAGTCCAAGTGGAATCGTAAATGGTCAAAATCGATATTATTGTTGAAATATGGTACCCGAAATTTCTCGCGACTACATTACTTTCTTTACTTCAGGGGTGTTGGAACCCCCTATACCGACAATGTTAAATGGGCCATTTTCGATGTACCTTTTCTCAAAATCTACTGTTGATACACGCTTGAAATTTTTTGTGTAATTAAAGTACACCTATCTGATTATACTGAAATGAGCTTTTGAAACATTTTGAATTTTAGACTAATTTCTAGAATATTTTATTAGGCACAGTAAACTTTAGCACTTTTTTTTTACACAAAAAAATTTGTGAATTTTTTTTCTTATTTCTTCAGAAAAAGCTCCTTTCAGTAAATATTAGGAAATACAATAAATAAGCTATGAAAATTTTAGGTACATGGAAGCATTGGTTCCCGAGAAAAGGTACATCAAGTATAAAAAAATCATGTTTGGAGAAAAATGCGTTTTTATGTAAAAAATCCTCATTTATCAAAGCGTTCGATGATAAAATAAAAGTAGATTTTTTACAGTTCTAATTTTCACAGAGATTGGTATTTTTAGGAAGCTAAAAGTGTAGAGAATTTGAAAATGCAAAAATCCCAAATCACCATTTTTTGAAGATTTTTGGCTTCCAACACCCCTTTATACAAGGAAGTATAAAGAAATTTGTCCGAATTTTGAAAATATCCCCGTGGAATTCTGTAGTGTCATTGCGAATGAGTACGTGTAGAAAACTTCCAGAAATCGGTTTGTCAACTATAAATTGCAACATATAAACCAGACAGACGCGGAAACCAGCCTGAATAAACCATGCAATAACAAAATAAAATGGAATAAAAATACATTCATTATATCTAAACGTAATCAAGCGGTAAACCACACAGTACATTTTCGTTAACTATACTACAACAGCGCAGCAAATAAATAAAGTAATTAAAATCAAGGTATTAAGTAACTGAATATCTCATTGTCAATAAAATTTTCTTACCCATTTCGCAAAGTATGTGATTAAAGCATTTACACGTGGCATCTGCATCTTCAGCAAAATTTGCAGCATAAACGCATATCGTGGTAGCAAGAATTAGAGCAAATATCACGAGCATCTCGTTTAAAGCTTAACAAATCAAAATTGTAAATCAACGAGGAAAATGTTTAGATATTTTTATTACTTTCCGTTCGGAAATTAAACGTAATGCTGTTCAAGCAGTGATTTTATTTTGCTTTTATACTCAGACACAACACTATTTTTCTCCTTTCAGCCAAAACCATTCCGTATCTAAATCTTTTCATATGATATACTACGTGATAGTTTCTTTGTTTGGAAATTGTTTAGATCCGTTTCATCATTCACCGGGTTTATTCAGAAGTGAAATATCGTGCAGAATTGGTAATAAATATGAATTATTCGAGCGGGAAAATAGTGAGATGATCTTCAGAATATCAATATCTCACGCAAATAAAGTTGTAAAACGCTGGAGGAAATCAAATATTGATTTGAGAGTAAACTTCATAAAAATGTATTAAAAACACGATATATATCGCAAAATTTCATGAGTTATTCGCTTATGTAAATGCGTGTTGTATCAATTTTTGCATTTAATTGCGTGTTCGTTAGGCTTAATTTCTAAAACTACTACCACCGTAGTCCTATGCAAGAATATCAGGAAAAGTGAAATATTAAATTTAAAGTAATAATGAATAATTAAAATTAAATAAGACGTAAAGAAAAATGAATCTGAAAGCTTTCAGGTTTTATATTACGCCCAAAGGGGCGTTTTTTTTAAGTTTTGTCGGTTACCTCTATTTATTAAATATCACGTTCTTCGCACTTAAACCATAAAATTCATTTCAACAGCAATAGCACAAAATATTTAAAAGAGCATATCTTTAGAATTTCCAAAACACATTCTCACACGCTGGAGATAAAAATGTTTTTTTTTCTGTACAACGCTGCCATTGCTCGCTTTGAAATCCTCGAGTTTTTTAATCGAAAATTAGTTAAAAGTTTTACAAAATAGGAAATCGATAATAAAACAAGTTTCAAATTTCTGCTTCCAGGTGCCCATATTTGAATGAAAACGTTCAATATTAAAATTTTAATGGCTCTAGGTACCGTTGTTTTATCCCAATGCGAGAAACATACATACATTTACGCAGATTCTTCATTATTTAATTTCTTTAAATATAATACAGCGCGATAATATTTATTGGCAACAATTTGAAAAGTGAAACAACGCTTTTAGTGAATCAACGCAAAATGCCAAAAGGAAATTAATATCCCTTCTGGGATAACGCCCTTTGGTCTAATATGTTAAATTGATGACGAACAGTTGAATAATGATTTTAAAATATCGAAGCTTACCTTAGAAGAATTCCAGTTGGAATTATCATTGCATTCAAACACCGGAGAATTAACAATGTCCGGTTCTGACTGAATTACAGCTCTTTCTCGATATCAAACATAGAGCATTATCTATGTATATGTATAAGGAAGAAATTCTGTTGGTTTGTCCTCTAATAACTCAGTCACTGCTATAGCTATAGTCACCAAACTTTCTACAATCCTTTTTTACTCCCTGGAAAAGTTCGACGTCCTCTTTTTTCCAAAAAGTGCTCTCACGCCGGCGTAGGTTTCAGTTAATTTGCGCGCTAAATATGTCTGTGTAGCCTTTAGTTAAATTAAGTCTTAGGTTAAGATCTTACTTTTGATTTTGCGTCGTGAATGCTGGCTAGTTTTGTAAGCACCAGGAGTGCCTTCTGCTCAACTATTTGAGTTCTTAGTAAAAGGATCTTTCAGCAACTTTCTACATTTCAGTTTGCGTACTAGACATAGCGATAATTTGCATACATCTAACCGTATCTTGAATTAGTGTCAGTCTTGAATTAGTGTGTGTGTGCTATTCAAAAACGTGAGACTCTACAAATTCCAAAACGGTGCATGCAAAATTTGAGAGTAACTTGGACAACGAGTGTACTGACTTACATCATTTTATTATACATTTTAGGAACTGAAGTTCAGGATATTTGAAAATAAATTCGAGAAGTAGCTAGCTACTGGTTTGGGCAACGTGTAGTCTAAGATAACACAAAAACTGTTAGAAACCAAATATGCTTTAGCTAATCAAAGAGTAATATTTTGCTGATTAGATTGTCTAATTTACGGCAGCCATTTGAAAAGTTAGATTCTTTTTTATCAAACTTTTGTCACTCATAGTATTGAAATGAACAGCGAAAGAACTCAATGCATCAAAAAGTTCTGCATCTTATTTTTAAACAAAACTGTAATAAATGTTTCTCTGCTTGTTGAACCTCAGTATTGAAACAAGTAGCTCCGATTAGATTCGATGAAAGCAATTTTTATACGAGAAAGGCCATGGTCTGCCTTTCTTTCTAACCCCTCTCAGAGTCTCCCTCCTAAATTAATATCTGAGGCATATATATGATTACACTATTACTTTAAATTACATTATCACCTCAAGCAATCATGAAGACTGTTAGCCGACTTTTCGTCCCATCTACTTTTTTACTTAAAAAGATTGCAACATGAAGTAGAATTTTTAAATAACACGTTCGACCTGACGGTTACACAAACTTGGAAATCTGTCGGAAACAGAATACAGCTAACTTAATGGTAAAGAGAACACTTGTTCAAATTAAGCTGAGAGTGAAATATAAAATTAACGGCCTAACTCAGAAATGACTAGCCCTAAATGCCTTGCGTTGTTTTTCGATGTCTGTTAATAATATAAAAAGACTTTTGAAAAATTTCAAATGAAATTTTTCAGAAACCTTCAATCGTTGTACTAACGTTGAAGACATATTTAGGAAGTAATCATAAAACTCGTTTGTGCTCGTTTTGTCGACTCATAGTTTCGTTTTGTACGGCGATTGAAATTTAAATACAAAACTATTGCTGCTAATTAACAGAGATAAATCAGGTATTTACATAACTAGTACTTCTTTATATTGTTGCGCTCTGCACGGGTTCGTGGATTTGGAGTGATAAACGACAACACTTGATGAAGAATGAAAACACAATTTATTAGCCAGTGTTACTCAGGACAGCTCCAAAAACACATGTATACAGTCTTCGAAAAACTACTACAAACACGCTAAAACAATCAGCAATACAGCCTCCAGGCTAACAGGCTGTAACGGGAAAGACAGCTTCACAGCAAAGCACTACAGTACCCCTCCCGACTCTTTGATCATTCTCGGACCTTAACGTACTCTCGAGACTCTCCACTCTACAACTCGCGATGCACTCGATAGCCTCAACGATACGCTCAATAATACACCAATCCGCGATGCACTCGACGACTAACTCGACACTAGACTGCTACTTCGCGTACAGGCAGGGTTTATATAGCTTTTGGCCTGTCTTCGAGAACATTCTGGGCCGAACCGGTAAGAATTAATTCTAGAATGTTCTCTATCCATCTACGGCATACGTACAGATGTCATGCTAAAATATCAATAAATTGCATGTGATAGCTGTCAAAATGGACATTTTCCTTGAAATATGGTATCCGGAATTTTTCGTGATTACAATACTTGCTTTACTTTTTAGAGACATTAGGTTATTTCGAAGTAGGGGTCATGAAAAATGAGCGATGCTCTCGCCGAAATTCGAACCATGGACTCTCGCATACGCGCCGATTGTGCTGACCACTACACCACGAAGGCATGCTAAGAAGGCGGGAGAAATACCTTATAACTTCGTACAAGGAAGTAAAAATATGTTTCTGTCTTTCTTTTAAGAAGAAAATTAAAAGTTTCATTCCATCACCAGAGATATTTATTTTTAAATTTTCGTTAAGTCTCATTTACAATGTACTGTTTTCAAAGTACATCTCTCTAAAGATCTTGTGGGGTTTTACTTATTTAATCCTAAAGTTCTAACCTCGAACCCCACGAACGCTAACAAGCGAATAATCGCTTAAGTGTGTAAACAGAACACGTAAGACTTAAAGAGGGTTTACAACCCTTTATTTGTCAGTATATTCAGAGTCAGTTTCTACTTGAAACTTTACACAAAGCCGCCAATCGGGCTTGAACTTAAAATAATAATAATTTAAACTAGCTTAACTAAGCTGGCGAAGCCAAGCAAGGGTCTAAGTTATGGCCGAGCGTAGCAATAGCTAAGAGAAACGTAGTCAAAATGCAAACGCGCTCTAGTCAGGGAAGCAGGCTCTCTCTCTCTCGAAGTTGGTGAAGTCAGGACTTAAATAGTACTCTTTCTCATTTGCATTAACTGCGTTTCTGAAATTACATTCTGGCAGGAAATTGTAAGCTGAAATTAGAATAAGATAGGAAAGGTACAAAACTTAAAATAACTGTTAATAAACTTAGGATAAACCTTACAATCTGTTATCGTAATCTTATTTTATCTAAAGAGTAGTGAAACTTACGTTGACAAAAGCTGAAAAGTTTCTCAAGGAATGTAAAGTTGAATTATTATTATTATTATTATTACTATTATAGTGTATGTGTAGAAAAGAGAAATTGTCACTCATATATTTTGAATCTTCAATCAAAATTGTTCTCTATTTATATATACAAACAAAGGAAATATAAATTTAAATTACATTTGTGCTGTAAGTTACATAAATTACATAAATACGATAGACATGAGTCAGCGTGATACACGATGACATTTGGAATGCTATGTCATTGTCCACCACTATGAGACTAAAATTATTTTTGTCATTTCATTTAAACTTTTTGTATTAATTTGAACAATAACTGCAGTTTATCATTATTTTGTGCCATTTCAAAAACTGTAGTCCCGTTAAGTATAGCGTAAGTTCATGCCAAACGCCTCTCGGTACTGAAAAAGCATCTAAACGGACAGAAGGAATCAACTGGCAAATGAAATCGTCATTAAATCTGATCCGAAGTGGGCAATATGCTCACTAAGATTAAGCATCAGGAAGTCTGAAACTGTTTTAATGAAATCCCAAAGCAAAGTAACATATATATATATATATATATTTCAATTCAGTTCAACATTACTGTTAACTTTCAGTTAGTATACTGTTTTTGACTTTTATCTCGTCTATATAGCTAGGTTTTTTCACAACTTTACCATTAAACCATATCACTTAGCGCTTTTTACTTCCTTGTACGAAGTAAAAAGGAAGTACTGTAATCACGAAAAATTCCGGGTACCATATTTTAACGGAAATGTCCGTTTTGACCACTATCGAATGCAATTTAAGGATGTTTTTGTGTCACATCTGTGCGTAAGGAGAGAATAAAGGACTCTTTTTCCTCAGACTAATTGTAAAACTGATTTAAAAGGAATTCAGAAAAGTTCTTTTTCAGGGCTTCTGTACGTGCGTATGTATCTAACAAAATAAAGGACAGAATAAAGGACTCTTTTTTCCCAAAAGAATTATGAAACTTATTTAAAATTGGATTCAGAAGAGATTTTTTCGTGGCCTCTGTATGTACGTATGTACGTATGCATGTATGTATCTCGCACAACTCAAAAATGAGTAGTCTCAGAACGTTGAAATTTTGTATATAGGACTTTTATAACATGTACTTGTGCACTTCCCTTTTTGATTGCAATCGGTCACACCAAAAGTACGTAAATATATATATGTACCCACTCTGTTACTCGGCTGAGTGAGCTCAGTGTTTTTATTCTTATATATTGGTAAATTGTGCATTTTTTGCTTTATAAATGATTGAATTATGTTGTTCTTATCTTCCGGTTAAGGTTTTTATGCCTTTAGTTAATCTGCATGCAATATTTGTAGAATTATCACCAATTTAAAAGTTGGTTAAGTGCGGCTAAGCTTAATTTTTTTACCATCGCAGCCATATTTGTTTACGTTTGAAACTTAGCAGAATAGTGAATTAATTCTTTCTGCACCTCCAGTGTGTTTTCGCCGAGTGGGACGAAAAGGAAACTTTTAGTTTTTTGCACTGAAAAATCTGCCTTCTTGCTTGCTGGCGCAATTGCTTGTTTTTGCGTACAAACTGTAATTTAAATTGTAAAAATTATCTCTTTATTTGTTTTAACTGTACTTGGTATTTTATGTTTTCCATCTCTTTCAATTTTTAATGAAAATACTTTTGTGTATTTTTGCCTTGAAACGAACTGAGACAATTAATTGAATGAGAAATATATCTCTGATGAAAATTCGATGCAATAAGTGTTTCGTATTAGCAGCAAATATTGCCCCCCCCAGTCTGTCTCGAACAGAGGAGAATATTAACGAGTAGCGCATCGCGTTAGATAAGCGGTGTTGAATCACCTGTGAAAAACTCTTTCTTTTCTATTTATACATCGTTTTAGATTTATTATAGTATTTGAATAGAACATGTGGCAAACGATTAGATAATTCTTCGGATGATATCATTTTTGTGCATTCCGAGTTATAAAATGAATATGATGTAAGGCTATTTAAGTAAGCCTAGCTCCAGAGTGTCGCTATGGTAAATAAATATAGGGAATTTTAAAGAGTGCATTTATTATATTGTGGTTTGTGCTCTATCGACGACGTAGATTTAATTCAATTCAATAAGTTTAAATGAAATGCAGGAAAATAATGCATGTAATTTAATATTCCGTGCAAGAAAGTCATGTGGTGTACACATCAGCGTTTTTAGCTTTGGTGTATTAGAAGAAGACAGCGCCGATTTTACCAATTTTATTTGGCTTCATTCCTGGCAATAACTGTCTTTACAGCCATAACTCGCACACTACATTTTTAACTTGGTCATAGATTTTGGTTCTAGCTCTCCCCCTTCCTAAATATTTAGCATTCTGAATTTTTGCCTTTTTCCGATACCTTTGCTTGTTCAAATGCTGAGGGTTCTTGTTTCATTTACTCGTACTAAATAATAGTTTTTCTGGCAAGGCTCATGTTATTGCAGTAAAATTAAAATACAGTGATATTAAAATTTTTATTGCGTTTTTGTAAATCTTTTATTTATACAGTAGTTTAAGTCTTCATTTGTTTTAGGGTTTTCAAAATGCTTCTGCCTTCATTCAAAATGTATATGTATTTTTTTTTAAAATTATCTACGTAAATATGAATAGAACTGGCCTTTAGAGAGTAGTATCCCTGCCTTCAGTTTTCGATAGCTCTCAATCTGTTCCCAGCCGTCGAGAAATTACACTTCAAGGCTTGATAATATTTTGGGCTTAAATACAGTAGTACCTCGATATACGAGTGCCCTAATATACGAGTGTTTTTAGATACGAGCCCCCGAGCGAGCGATAGTTTGCTTTGAGATGAGAGCAAAATTTGAGATACGAGGAATCGCACACTACACCGCTGCACACGACGCCGGACCACAACATGCTCGCGCATGTTGGCGTCGTGTGCAGCGTCTAACAGTTTCTCCCACCTCAGACTAAACCTCAGTCTGTGTGCTTATTTCCCTCGTTTTCAAAACATTTTTGATAAGTTGAGTTCGCGCTTTTTGCTTTTTGTACATTTACAAAACTTTATCACATTTATTTTTAACGAAAAATTAGTTTTGAAGAGGAGCCAAAGATGGAGGACGTTATCCCTAAAGGAGATATAAAGGAGATCTTGAGAATGTGGGAGCAAGTTGTAGAGTTCGTGGACAAAAATCATTCCGAAAAAGTTGCAACTGGTCGTGCATCGCAGTTGTTCAACGAAACTTTCTTAACTCATTTCCGCAATATCCTGAAAGGGAGGAAGAAACAAACCTCCTTGGACAGTTTTTTAAACAATCTGCAGGTGAAAATGAGCAAAGCGTGACGAAAAAAGCAAAGACGAGTAACGAAAATTAAGTGCTTCCGTAACCACTTCACTCTTTCTTTTATTATGTTTTTATAGAATATATATTTGTTATTTATAAATAAATGTTTTTTCTTGTAAATACATTTTTCTTATTAAAAAACACTTAACAAAAACAACTGAGGTGGTGTTTGGGCAACTGGAACGGATTAATGGCATTTCAATTAATTTCAATGGGGAAAACTGCTTTCAGATACGAGTAATTTGACATACGAGCAAGGTTACGGAACGAATTAAACACGTATGTCGAGGTACCACTGTACTAAAATAGAAGATCATCTAAATAACAATCAATATCAAGAATGAAATGGTCAACGTCTTCGAAACTTTCGTTAGTGTCATAGCAGACCTCATCACTCAGCAACAGAGCAAGAACTTTGTTTTGCCAAACAGGGCGGCATCATTATTGAATTACAGAACAGGCAGTTCCAACAGCAAAATTTCGCAATAATTTCTGATCTTAAAATCAGCTCCAACAGCAACAACAAGGTATTGAGCAGTTACTTTAAATATTCTTCTCCTAAACAATCTTATTGTAGCCGCTTCCACTGGTGTGAATTCAAGGCTGATTTCATAATAAGATCACAGTTTTTTTTTTTTTTGAGAATATCACTCCTAAAGGTACTACTGCTACTTGCGCTTTACTGTTGAGATATAACAGAAAATGATTCAGAATTGTTGTTCCTGAATTTTCGCAAAGACAGCGCTTAAACTCGACATTTTTTATGCAAGATGGAGAAAGGTCACATATTTTTTGTTCACTAAAGAACTTTTTACTCCGGCATTTCAATAACGAGGGAGTTAGCAGCCAATATTTTCCACCGGAAAGATAATCTTATTCCCCCGACATCACCTCATGTGACTTTTGTCTGAAAAGGTACTTTAAATCGGTTATGTATAGGGGTAGCATTAAGAAAAGGAGTTCCTTAAAAGTAGGACAGACTATTACAAACACCTGAACTAACAGTTTACGCGCATCAGGAGAGAATATCATACAACTAATGCTATATCATGCACACTTTGAAGGTCAGCACATCGAATGTTTTGCAGGTGGTATCCAGGGGATCCTAATGCTGATTAATAAACTGTTATTTTCTGTGATTTTCGAAATGCATATGATTAATTTTTTGTATGTGCATTTTTTATTGCTGAATCATTAGTAAAATTCTGAGCAATCCATTTTCCACGCATCCATTGTAATTATTGAGCTGTTTCGTACCAACAGAACCAAAATCTTCCCTATTAGTGACCTTTGGCGATACATTTTTTTCTTTGAATTCATATTTCCACGTCTTCGAAAGACTGTATATGAAATTTAGTTTCATTTCGTTCATTAGTTTCAAACGACAATATTTCGTTCATTAGTTTCAAACGACAATATTTCGTTCATTAGTTTAGTTTAATTGCAGCTGCCTTCAAACAGGAATAGTTATTTCTAATCACCCTGTTTTTGACAGCCACACATAGGCAAATATTTCGCTGAATATGAAAGTTATATCTCTTTAAGACTCCCAAATTTTTATGTAGTTGAAGAGTTTAGTTTTTTTTTTTACTAATTGCGGAATGTCAAACATTTGTTTTTCGAATTAGATTTTTTCCCAAATTTCAGATGGAAAGAATGAAGTTTAAAAAAAAAATTATAATTTTGAATTAGAAAACAATAATTAGCAAAAACTTCAACTTTATACTCTAGAGACATTAGGTATTTTAGAAGCAGGAAACATGAAAAATTAGCCATGCCCTCTCCGGGAATCGAACCGAGGACCTCTCGAACACACGTCAAGCGCGCTGACCACTACACTACGAAGACATGCTAATAAGGAGGGAGAAAGACCTTATATACTCTCCCTTTTAAATGGCGACTGGAGATTAGGGGAGCTAATCGCCAAATCTCGGTGGTGGAGAATCATCCACCACCACCTTTTTTTAATTTCGGGCACCACTTGTAGAGACATAAGGTATTTTAGAAACAGGTGGCATAAAAAATGTGCAATGCTCTCGTCGGGACTTGAACCACGGACCTCTCGAATACACGTCGAGCGTGCTAACCGCTACACCACGAAGGTATGCTAATAAGGCGGGAGAAATACCATGTAATACAGTCGAATACCGAAAATCCGCCGACCTGAAATCCGCCACCTTCCGAAATTTGCATTGCCTCTCAAAATATAAACATTCAATTTAGAGGTTCCAGAAACCGCAACATGGAGAATGAAATACCAAGGAAAAATATTTATCCAATAATGACGTCATAATTACCGAATATAATGATTCTGTGTTAGTGGCAGAAAAAAATTTTAGCTCAAAAGAAGATTTTAATATAGAAGATGTGTAAGATGAGCCAACACTGGCATATCAGATAACGGATGATGAAATCACTCTGTTTTGAACTCACCACAGCAAGAAAATGATTCCGACACCGGCACAGATAGTGAATTTGATAGGAGTGAGAAAATATCTTTTAATGAGGGTTTGGAACATGGTGAAAAATACCTAAAATATTTAGAATAACAGAGCTGTGCCACAGAACAAGAGATTACGACCCTATAGAATTTAAAAAAAAAAAAAAAACTTACTCTGAAGCACCCTAAAGTTTTAAAACAAACGTCTATCACAAAAATGTTTGAAACATATAAAAAAATGAAATATTCAATACTTTATTAATATCCCTTATTTTTAAATGTCTTTAATGCTTTAAAATATTCCTGTTATCACTAATATAAATGTATAATATAATAAATAAATAAATATATATAATAATTTAACGCATATAATAAATTAACGTAATAATGTATATTATTGTATATAATAATTTAATTAAATGAATCTAATATGCCTTTTTTATTTATTTTTCACTTTTAGTCTGAATATTATGATTTAGCTTTTCCGTCCTGAAATTCGCAAAATCCTAAAATCCGCACAACTTCTGGTCCCAAGCATTGCGGATTTCTGGACTTCTACTGTACTACGGTCAAATTTGATTAAATATTATATGTGTTTAGATGATTAATTCTTCAAAGGTTCCAGTCACATAATTTCTTAAGATGCATAAAACGTTTTTCGAACAATCATCGCTAGTCTTTCGATACTTAATTTTAATTTTAGAGCTAAGGTGCTTCTTTCCCATTTGCAATCATTAAAAACGAATTACACTTGAAACAATTCAAAGGTAGCATTAATAACAGTAACATTATGTTTAATGTTGAATTATTTGTTACCCACAAAACCCAATGCCTTGCTTGAAGCAATTTTCAATTCCACAAAATATTTTCACTTACAGCACAACTAATTTTTGAGATGGAAAAAAATTGTAATTCGCTTTCAGAAAACTTATTACAAATTTTTCATACACACTGAAATAAAGACATTTTTTTAGACAGAAAATATAAAAGAAGCGGTTAGGAAATTGATTCCTTAGTTTAATTTATTTTTAGCACATATACATAAGTCATGGCAAAAACAAAGTAACGCATTTTGTTTGTAAACAATTAATAATAAAGGGATCAAATTCTCTTTGCGTGTATTATAATATTTCTTTCGTTCTTCTGTAGTATCCTGGAAGACAATTCTGCTTCTTCAAATACCCTTCAGCTGGAAAGGGTTTTCTCCTATAGTCGTACAATCTCCTCTCTGATAATGTTCAAGTGCAATATCGAAGGATGTTTCCTGAACATATAAGAGAAATATTAGATAAGCACAACATTCATTTGTATGTAAAATATTAGTAAAATTGGCTACGGGTTTCATTTCTTTAAACGTTAGTCCTAGCTGCATATTTCAAACTAAAAAAATAATAATAAATTGAAAAAAGAAGTTTTAAAGGTTTCAGATTTAAAATTACGTCCGAACGGGCGTTTTTTAACATTTTATGTGTTACCGTTATTTATTAAATATCATGTTCTTCGCACTTAAACCATAAAATTCAGTTCAAGAACAATATCGCAAAATAATTTTAAACTGAGCATATCTTTAGAATTTCCGATACACAGTCTTATGCGCTGGAGATAAAATGTTTTTTCTGTACAGTGTTGCCATTTCTCGCTTTGAAATCCTTCAGTTTGTTGATAAAAAATTCGTTAAAGTTTTACAAAATATGAAATCGATAATAAGTTTTATCACAGTGTGAGAAATATACATATATTTATGCAGATTCTTCAGTATTTAATTTCTTTAAATGTAATACAGGACGATAATATCTGGTGGCAACAATTTTAAATGTGAATCAACGCAAAATTCCAAAACGAATTTAATAGTTCTTCTTGGCAAATTGCACCTTTGGACTAATAAAATGCAGTTTTATGAAAGCAGTCTAAAAAGTCTAAACTCTGTAGAAATGGGAAAATAATGAAAGAAATATGCGATTCATCTGAACAATTTCAGTTGGTAACATATTATTCATTATACTTCACGGAGTTTAAAGCAAAACATTCCATACATAAAACATCCCACATTGCTTTGAATAAACTAGTATACCTGTCAGTTATAGAAAAACAATATTGATGGGAAACCTGTAAAAGAGAACCAACGTTAACAGTCTAACTTGTGCTACATTCCTTCGCATGCACATAAGTTCTCTTCCGTAGCCACCAAATTGGACCATTCTCTATAAGTACTTGCTTGAAGGTTTATGAAGTATACATGTCCTCATATTTTTTTTATTCAGAACAGAATATATTTTGGCCACTCAGAGCCCTAAAAGAGGCTTATCATCTTCCCTATTTCTTTGGACTTTTATCTGCAGTAGAACTCAGCGTCTCGTTGGCTGCAGACTGGTAAGTTATCTTCATGGCAGCAGTTCCTTAATGTCAGTTCGAATATTTGTCATTCGAATCCAGATTCACGTTCGTCACTTCGATTTACGGTGCAAGGTGTCCTGACCATTATGGCTTTCTTTGTTACTGTGGATGCAACGTTTTATTGTTCAGCCGGTTGTCCCAACCATGAAGGTTCCGTGAAGGCCTTACGTTCGGGCTTGAAATTTAAATTCGTGGTTCTGGAAGAAAACAAATGTCGCGCAACATTTTATTTGGGACTCCAGAAATTGTTCCAAGTTAACAATATTCTTTTCAATCAAAAAGTCTGCAATCGTGATACAGGAGAATTAAATTTTCGCTTAAATTTGATTTTGATTCAGTCTCTCAGATTCTCAGTCTGATAAAAGGCAGTTTTTTTATGTGAAAAAGCGTTTCATTGCGGTGTGTCGCTCGAAAAACTTCCCTGTCTGATAGGTTCTCAAAGTAAATATATCGGAGCTTAATATGTCTAGTTAGTTTACTTCTAAGCTCCACTTTAAAGGTCTCAGACTCCAAACTATCACCCAGGGGATACGAGAATATTGGTGATAAGATACTAAAATCAACTGCCGGTCTCTCCGAATATCTATTTGAAATTTGTCGATTGGGCGCATTCTTATAAGAGATTATGTACATCAGAGATAATGTTTTCATTCTTGCCGATCAACTGACAAAATTAAAAGCCTTATATATAATTAAAATACTCACAAAACAATTTTTTAAAAACGAAATAAACATGCCTAGTATTTTCGCGCATTAAGCTGCTGAAATATTATCATTAAAGACATAAAGTAAGAAATTAATAAAATAAATTATTAATATTAATAAATTAAATGTTGAAATATTTACGCATACTTACAGCAAAATGAAAAATTAAATTTTATGAGAAATAAGATAGCAGGAAAAGAAATACAGGGCAGTTGAAAAGAAAATTTTTTGTGTAAGTCCAACAGCGGTATCTCTCCTCGTCCAGTTTTTTCTTACGATAGTGTAAATAGTTCTGTTTGTTTTAGTGTAAGAAATAAATGGATTCTTCAATTTGAGCCGTCGTGTGCACTTTTTAGCTTCAATTTGATCGTGGGAAATTTTCAAAGCCGGAACATAGAATAGTGCTCGTCCGAAATGGCCGGACAGTTGTAACACCACGCATTCGTGTGGAATGTCCAATACCCATTGCCATGGCCGATCATTCCTTCATACTTCCGAGTTTCCTTCATATGTCTGGCCAATGGCTGACTGAATTATACTCTTGAGAAAGCGAAACTTCCATCCCATTTCTGATGCACAATACTCCCCAAAAAGCGATCAAACGATCAAAGGGTCTTCCACCACTCTTCCTCTACCAATAAATCTCTCGATAGGATTTCCGATTTCGCAATATTTGAAGTCCTCTCATGCTGCACAGGTATTGTACACTTACAAAAGTCCAAGCCTTCTATGAGAATCTAACCTGGGCCCTCTGATATGACACCCAGCATCTATAACCACAATATCAGTCAGGGCAGAAAATGCTGAAACCTTAAGTTTTTATGGTATTGAAAGCATTCATTTACATAATTACTGCAAAACTGAATTTATTCAATTACTTGTGTTTCATCAACTAGGAGAAAAGAATATTATTAAAGTGCTATATTATATTATTCAACGAATTTTTTCGATAGTTCAACTAGTATATGTGAGAAATTTCGTCCTATAATTTCATTAGTTAAATTTTTAGCTTCTGTACTGATGCTATAAGAATTCCTTTTTGACATTAACGCAAATAAAACAAACGAGCAAACTGTAATCTATTAATCTGATGATTCATCCACGCATTTGGAAGGCAAATATATTTCTATCTCAGAAGTAAAAAAGAGATAAAAGATTACGAGAGCGAAATTTGCTCAACTAGTAGAATTTGAATTTTTCATCGAATGCAGGTGAATACAAAATTTTCTGACAAAAGTAATAATTATCTATGTGAATTAAATAAACACTTACAGCAGGTTTACACATATCATCACAGTGTTCAGGTTCTTCAGCACACACTTCCTGAAATGCAGAAAAGTAGGGCATACTTATATTTCAGCTATACTGTGATACTTTCATTTCATAGCCATAGTAAATTGAGTCAATAATGGACTAAATGTTTTTAATCAAAATGTGGGTTAGAATTAGTAATCACTTAAAAACGTAAGAAAACGTTCTGGGAAGTCTGGGAATATATAGTTCTGAAGGAAGCCAGGAAAAGTATGGTGACTTTTAACTCCTCTAATGGAATCATGCTTGCCCGAAGAAATTGCTTGGGCAACAAGAAGAAATTCAAGCGAAGAATTCGATTAGAAAAGCGTTTCTTAGAAAAACTGGTGAATTTTCTGAAACAAGGAGACAAGAGTGAAGAAGTGATTTAACTTTATATTTGTTATTGATAGAGAGACTGGAAAATGTTCTTTAAATGATCTTTTATTTGAGGGGCCTAATTTGATGGAGCTCATTCCTGATGTTATTGATAGATTTCGAAGTTATTCGATTGGACTTTCAACTCATATAGTAAAGGCGTTTTTACAATTTGCTATAACTCCTGATTTTAGCGTTCGAGTTTTAGTGCTAATTTAGTTGGTAAGAAAAGAATGTGTGTTGATTAACTGTTCTTTTCAAGCAGCAGCTTTGGTAAGCACCTCTTAGGCATTTCGGTTGCCTTTTTTGCGAAAAAATACGTCTTTCTAAAGATTATTTTACTACTAGAAATATGAATTTAGTAGCTAAAAGGAAATTTTGATGAGAAAAAATACTTGCTGTATACCCTTTCATATTGACCCTTTGCCGAAATTCCGTAAAATGAAAATATTTGTTCGTATTATAACTCCAAAGCTCATAATAGCCTTATGTGTGCTCACCGTAAAAATAATAATGGAAAAAATAAGTCAGAAGTGCTTGAAAGTGAAGAGAAATGGGAATCAATTCAATCTAATGCATTAACTAATAACTACAAAAGTGAAACTGCATATTTAATTACTTTAAGTGTTATAATAAATCAAATAATAGAGAAACAGTTTTAAGGTGTATTCTTGATAATGGATCTCAAAATTGAAGCATAAATTGTTTGGGGGGGAGGGAGCAAGCAGAACATGGTTCTATAATTTGTCTATTTGCTCTTCAAGTGAAGAATCATCCTCCTTTCGGGGCCCGCCAGCGGTTGAGTGGCTAAGACCGCTGAATACTGGTAGTTCAACCTTGACTGTATTCAAACCGGACTGGTTGCATAGTTTGTTTTCGTAGCTTTGCCCATGTGTAACGCAAAAACAAGCCATTTCCCTCAGAAAGTTCTCAAAGATGGCATCCCTCCTCTTAGGCAGATAGCTGTTGTGGGTTTGTCACATTCAGGTAACCTAACCTAACCTAATCATCCTCCTTTCAGATAGAAGAATTTTCAGAGAGGGAAATTTACAACACAGTGTCCAGTGTCACAAATATAAGTATCTTGAATGAATTGAAAGAGAGCTGAATTTGTTTATCAGATCTGGAACTGCTGGAAACAGAAATGAATTGATTGTTAAAAACCAATGTTGCCGCTATTTTTACAGAGCTGTCTGTGAAACTGAACTACCATAGTATTTGTTGAAGACAATAAACCTTTGCCGAATGTCGGCGTTAAGTCGTAAGTAATCGCGGATACGGCAAAATTGCAAAGTTAACCTTCTATGAGAAACGTGTGTTAAGTATAACTCAGATTTAGAAAGTATGCATAATTTAAACAAACCTAAGTATTATTGTACTTAAAAGAAAAATGAGACGCAAATGTTTACTTTTTAAGTCTACACTTACTTTTTTTTAAAGCTGGTGATTTTTGCTTGGAAAAACGATCAACACAACTCTTTAAAAATTTCGCGGCCAGGAGCTCAGAGTTTTTAATTTGGGTCAGTCTCCATTGCAAAATCAAACAATTATTACTGTGCCCATTTTTAACAATTCGTTTAATTTCTTATAAGTTACATTAGCTTTATCCGTGTTCTTGAATATCCGCCCTCATTGTCGGCTGGTGTTATAAGATCATTCACTTTTTCACTCATTGTTTCTAAATTAATTCTTTGGCTTCTTCCATATCGGAAAACTCTTCGCCATCAATTGCTTTTACAATTTCTACGGTTTCTTTGGCTTCGTTTTCAGTCGATGAAAATCCATTAAAATTGTTGATACTTTCTGGCCAAAGCTAGTGCCAACAAGCACCCAATATTGATGAATGAACACTGAACCGCGTATGAAGGAAATTTAGACATTAAACAAATTGAATAAAAAGTCTTAAGATACAACGTATGCAGGAAATCGAGTTCTGCAAATCCATGTTCGGCAAGGGTTTGCTCACTACCTTAGGACATGTTTTGATAGAAAAAATGTAATGCTTTAGATAGCTAACTTTAGATAAACAACTTTAGATAGCTAAATTTGAATTGATCATCAAATAAGAATTCAGTTAGAGCAAAATCAGTTTTGCTCCTATAAAGCAATTTTAGATAGCTAAATGGAAGGATAATGGCAGTAATATGCGATTGTTAAAGAGTTATAAATTCCTAACCTTAACATTTATCAAACATGAAAGATCTGATTTCATTAACTCCTGCCATGTTCTTAATCGACAGACCGAATTCAGAAGCTGCAGATATCAACGAGATTGATGCTAGCAAATTACAGAAAAGAATTAAGTATCATATTAAGTTAATCGAAGATTTGGAGTTACGCTTTAGAAAGAAATATGTATGGCAAATTATCCAAAGGCATGGACAAAATCCTCAAATATATCGTATTCAAGTCTACATTATCGTCCTAGGGTAGGATGATTTCCAAAAGCGCTTACACTGGCCTTTAGCCAGAGTTATTGAATAATTTCCAGATAAAGATGGTAAAATAAGAACTGCGAAACTCAAACACAATATAATATACTTATTCATCCTATTCAAAGAATTTTCTCCCTAGAGATTCGCTGTCAAGGCTTGCCCGTGGAGCCTGTTCCTAAAAATTCCTTTTTCAAGTGACTAGTCAGCAGAACCACTGAATCTAGATGAGACAATTCCAGAAAGTCTCCAAAGAATGTGATTCGTTCTAGTGGGGCTCTTAAGAAACTGCAAAGATTGAAGTTAAATTTTAAAGCTAAGTAAATTAGTTGGATACGTTTTAAGTAAGTTAGCTGGGTAGACGTGCTTTTCTTGAAGTAAGTTAGTTGGGTACGCGTGCTTTTCTTGCGGTAGCAATTCACCATTTTGAACAGAAATTATAGTGCTGTGATTATGTTCAGCATTGTACTGTGGGGATCCACCCTTTTATTTAACAGTTAAATGTGGGAAACCTCTTACACCGATAAGCGAATAATCGCTGGAGTGTGTGAACAGAGACGTAAGACTCAAGAAGGGTTAATTATATTTTATTTCTCAAAACAAGGATAAGCACATTCGGCTCCTATCTCAAAGCTTACAGCAAAGCCTCCATTTGAGCTTGAACTCAAAGTACTAAGAAATAAAGCTTGACTAATGCTTAACTAAAAAGATATAGCCGGAGCTATCAGGATTCTAAGTAGTTGACCCCTAAATCTCAATTAAGTAGGTGAAGCTACCAAGGGCCTGAAGTACGGCTGAATGTAGTAATAGCTTAGAGAGAGACCTAGCCCAAAGGCAAATGCGGGCTAATCAGAAACTCTCTCTCTCTCTCTAAGGAAGTCAGTGAAACATCGACTTAAACACTACTCTTACACATTTGCATTAAATACGATTCTGAAAATACATTCTGGTAGGAAATTGTAAGCTGAAATTAGGAGAGACAGGAAAATGTGACAAACTTGAAGTAACTGTTATAAACTTAGGATAAACCTTACAGTACTATGAGCAGTTTTGGAAGATTTTGATAATTTTTGAATCCAAATGTAATTTGCTATACTTTATGAACGAAAGAGCGCTGGCTAAATCCCTAAAAGACTTTCATGCAGGATTTGTGCAGGATAAACTTGTAGGATTCGTGTTTTACTCAGATTTATTTTTGCAGCAAATTCCCAATATCGAGAAGGCGTAGAGTAACTGTTTTATACAATACCCTTTTATTGTGAAGAAAAAGACTGTTGGGACTTATTGTTATTACTATGGCACCCATTTTGTAAACCGTGCAAATATTATCAATAAAAGAGCAATTCAAAACCATTATCAAATGGTCGACAGTCATAACTATGATCTTTTATAGTTTCCTCGTAAGGAGAAAAAAAAACTCCAAAATAAAGATATGTTATCTTTTTACCGTGTTTTTTTTTTTTTTTTTTTTTT
>KK113396.1:227826-375893 GCA_000611955.2 Stegodyphus mimosarum
TTTTTTTTTTTTTTTTTTTTCAAACGAACGTTAAAGATTTTCTACCACTCATAATTTTCTCTTAACGAGAACTCTGAGTATTCCACGTATGAACGTACTTTCTAGTTTGAAAAAAGTATTAGAAATATTTTATTTACGAAGAAGTGAGCAAGATACTATAGTTGTCTTCAAAGAATTTTACATCGCATTCGAAGATATGAAAATGGGCATTAAATAAAACTACGTATCATTGAAGGTGCAACATGAAAAGTTGAAAGTGTGAAAAAGAACGCGTTTTGAAAATTTTTTCTGTGGTTTCAGAGTACTGTTCGTATTGCCTAAACACAAGTTAAAACAATAGTCTAGCTTGAAAATTTAAGTAAAAATGTAAATTAAAGGCTATCGTCTTGAAACCTATGACTAAATTCCTTCTAACAATGGTATAAGAATTCAAATATTACTAATATTCTTAATTCCTGTTTCATAAAAAAAATATAGCTCCTCGTGAAATGATATTTAGCCTTTGTTATTTTACCATTTTCTCAAGTGTACCACGAGTTGCAGTTATCACATTTTTACAACATAACAAAGATTTTTTGTATTGATATAAAAATGTTATACGTACCGATACAATGGCTGTCCAATTTTTTAACCAATCAACACACAATTTCTCCTGTGAATATAATAATAAATAATTAGTTTTAACATGACTCGGAATGCATCATTTTGAATTTCGAAGCTAAAATTCTTACCAGTGAGTTCATTTTGTTGAATATTAAGCCCAAGTATTAAGAGTACAATTTTAATACGATCCAGTGAAATTACTACAAATATATGCTTAAACTATGAGTACTGTTATGTGATACAGGTTCATCAAAATCTCTTAACTAACTAGGCCAGATGAAAGAGAATTTAAATCTTTACTGCATTTTTAAGACAGCTTTTTATACCAATAAACAATGCTCAGCTATAAATATCTGAAGAAAAATGAGAGGTAACACGAAATTCTTCATACACAAAACGAATACCGTAATTAAAAATCATTTAGAAAACTAGGATTGCTGAGTAGTAACTTCACTGTACATCAGTCTAACCAAACTTATTTTAGTACTTGTCTAGCGTCTTGGAAAGAAAATTTATTTGGCGCTTTTCTGGTTTGCCGAGAAGAAACGGTTGCCGATCTGCGCATATGTGAGAAACGAATAATTAACGATTTGCGCATGGGCGAGAAACAAACGGTTAATGTTATAACGCGCTCTTCACAATTGCATTCTGTAAATACATCCGTTTTTTATTGTAAAATTCTCATACTAACTAACTACTTTCAGTCTCCCACCAACGGAAAAGAAGCTATAGTTTCTGTTTAAGGCAATATTAATCAAGTCTGTAGAAGAACACACATAACTGCTGCAGGCCTTGATTATTAACAACAATTTCTGAACTGTGGCCTTCAGAAAGAGTCTATAAAAATGAATTTACCGATATATTTACGTACGGTTTTTAATAACTTCCTAGCAAAATTTTATTAAGTAAAATAACCCACAGAATCTTTCCGTCCACGTAGCTTCAACCTACTTTTCCACTATCGCTGAGAAGCAGGCTGAAGATACACAGTTTTCTGACCTACTTGCCAAACCTCACTATACGTTCACTATACGAAAGCAACTATACGTTCTCGAGAATTTACCCTACTCACTCTTTAAAGACCTGCACTGTTTATCCCAGCGCAGTATTAGAGCTTTCCGTAAACTTATTCAAGAACGATTTGTGTGACCAGGTAATAAATACAGATGAAACTGGGCACTGATGTGCGTGGGCTATCCGAAGTCGAAAATTCATTAACACACTCTCAACCCTTTACAATTGTTTCCTGTCGTTTCTCAAAGATTAAAGCACGTTCGTCTCGACATCGTGGGACCATTACCTACATCTGAAAGACATACATACCTTGTCTCTTCATAGATCATTTTTCTCGTTGGGCTGAAGCGATACCTGTGCAGGATATTACTACTGCTGCAACATTTTTTTGTACATGTGTTACACAATCGACCGAAAGATTCGGTATCCCAAAAATTATAACTATGGACCAACGACTAAAATTCGAATCCCATTTAATTTCTACCCTGAATATTATTTTGGGAATTCGCCGCATTCAAACTTCCCCATATCACCCTCCTAGCAATGGACTGGTAGAACGACTTCACCAGACCCTTAAGAAAGCCTTGAAGTTCTCATCATAACACACGCTGGACAGGAATTTTACAGATTTCTTGGCCTTCGCTCAGCTTTCAAAGAGAACATTAGTGGTATTCGTTCTCAGATGCTCTATTGAATAACTTTGCCCTTACCAGGAGAATTACTACAGTCCTCTAACCATCCGTTATAGTCGCATTCTGCAGTTTTCTTCCGGCATCTGTGCGATATCATGCGAGAATCATATTTCCAGCTTCTACTTCTGCACATACTAAACCTTTCTGTTTTCAGGACCCCTTCTTTGAGACTTGCTGTCATGTTTTTGTTCTCAGTGACACAGTAAAAGCACCATTAACACAACCGTATAATGATCCTTATTACATTGCTAAACGCATTGATAAACAACTTCACCATTTTGATAAATAGAAAAAAAATCTGCTATTAGAACTGACCGTTTGAAGTCAGCCTTCGCTACTCGATACACCGATGACACCAGTTATTCCTAGAGACAATTCACCAACAGTACCAGTTATTCCTAGCAATGGTCCACCAAAGGCGACGACTAGCTCAACAGAATCATCAAACGTAGTACCAGTTTTGCCTCCGAAGTAAACAACTCGTTCTGGTAGAGTAGAGAGAATTTGGTCCTCGTTACGTTTGATGTGGCAGTAAACACAGTGCTTGGGGGTGGATATTGCGTCGGTTTAACCATAACTGGACTTTTCAGGTTTTATCTACTTTCTAACTGTTTATTTAATTGCATTATTTCATATACCTAAAACTGTAATTTTAATTGTAAAGAAATTGTAGTACGTTGTGAGGTTTTATCTATTTATTTTTAACTAATAGTTAATTTTAAGTCCAATTACTTTCCTGTCACTCTCGTTTCTTCTACGTTTTTCATGCCAGAAAGTAAATGAGATACCGATCGTTTATTCAGATTGAGGGAGAAAGAAGTGCTGTTTAAGCGAAGGTTACGCAAGTTATTTTTAAAGCGTGTTCTGCCTACTTCAGGCCACGTTATACCGTAACTTTTAGCAATTCGATTCAGAGGCGTTGAGTGCTTCTAGCCATTTCGCTTCTCTCGCCGGTTTTCTACAAACCAGAGCCTTTCTACGCGTTTAAAGTATCCTGTGCGCCGTTAGGCTAATCTATCACACTTGAATTAGTTCAACATTAAGTAGTTAAGTTAAGAAGGAGAAGTGTTTGGCTGTGTAAGCCCGAGTTGGGTCATTGTTATTTCTTTGTGTTCAAATAAAAGGGCTATTTGCACCATTCTTCTGACCTTGTCTGTCTACGGTTTAAGACAAAAGGATTATTCCCCTATAGTCTTTCTACAGCTCACCGGTTTATGACAAAGAAGGTGAAACTCTACAGTGTAACTGTAACCGTTTTTGTACCGCAGTTATTACTGTATCTTACTGTAGCTCCTGTTCGCGTGCAGACGCATGCATTCTTTTAACTTGTTTCCGTTAAATATAAAAGCTGTTATGCTGTGAACATGACTACTGATGAACATGACTTTCTTAAATGAATTATTTCTCTTCGAGTATAACGGACATGTATTATGACCTAGTACCCTAGAGTGGTGTACCTAATATATGAAAAAGCATATGGATTTATTTTAATAATGAAACCTGTTTTCAGTACAGAATTGAAGTTGAATCAACTGCGTTTTCACAAAGTTATTGTTATCACGAAGTTATGATTGTTGCAGTCCCGCATTTGCAACTATTCACCCAATATTTAACTACACATCCTCGGCCTGCAACATTTCAGAAGAAATTATACAACCATTGCAAGTGCTTCGAAGCGATTTCTGCATCTCATTGCATGAGTTCCATTGCGTGATTACATAACAAATATTTTCACACAGACTTAAAATTTAAGACTGAAGGTTTCCTAAATAATAATAATGTTTTAAGTAGGACAAGAAATTTTAAACAAGCTCTCCCATCCTCCAGTATGAAATTATTTCTCCAAACACCTATTTTCTTACCACCTTTGCCTATTTTCTAACCATCTCCATAGGAATTCCCTTATTGGCAATCAGACTCGACAATAATTGTAGCTAATATACAGTAGAGATGTGTTATTTGTTTGGTAAAAGATTCAAAGAACCGATTCACGTTTAGGAACAAGCAAACGCTGATTTGTCAAAAACGAGACGTAGCTTGCTTAGAATTCACCTATCGACGGCTCTTGTTGCAATGTGCAAGGAATGTTCAAATTCCATTTTAGGGAAGAATAGACTGTTTATCCTTCCATGTCAAAAGTAATTTTAATTTGTTAAAGCGAGTTGAATTCTGTGAACATTCTTTTATTCTAGAATTTTGTTGTTAGTTCTACATACAATAAAAGGTTTAGAAAAGGCTTAGAGAATTTTAAAACTACAGTTGAGAAATCAGTCCAGGTGATCAGTAGTTCGATTGAATCGCATCTTTCGATCCCAATATTCTTTCGCATTTTCGCATTTCTGCATTTTCGCACACCGACCTTGATTCATTCGTCCTTCCCGCTCTTGATTCATTCTTCCTTCCCGTTCTTTTTTATTAAGTTTATTATTAGTAAGCGATGAGTGTTAAAAAAGAAACGATTCAGTTTAGTGAGCGAAGGGTTCTAATATGATCTTATGAAAAAACGGATTTGCTCTTTTGTAGCGTACAGTAGTTTCCCATAACCGTAATTTCCTTCCAAGACTTACCCCTGATACAATGAAAACAGGATATTAGAGCAGCATTGATAAATACGGTCAAATTTAAATGACAAATTATCTATAAATAAGTTACATATATTACGACATTTAATAACGTAATAATAAAGTCTTCTCTACATAATAATACCTTACATTTAAATTACTAAATAATGTAATGTAACATATATTGTGCGCTGTATATATGTTCTTTCGTACCTGTGAAAGTAAGAAATTCAGATATATTAATTTTGTCTGCAAAAGAGGAGTACGGAAGAAGAAATGCAGTTTTTGCACCATTATGGGAAACTACGCTACAACTGAACCTTCCACATCATTTCAAAAGATATGAAAATAAGGATAATTGATATTCGTAGACTATATAGCATACTAAAGGTTTCTAAACACTAACAGAATGACTAAGCTTACTTTTTCTGACTATTGTTTTGGGAAATAAAAATTTTAATAGCAGGAGAGATGATATATTTGCTAGAAATAAGATAGAGATTACAGGCAAGAGTTAAAACCATTTTAAGCATAAATGTGGGTATGAAAGCAAAGAGAAGTAATATTTTCTGACCACTGATTGCCAAACTGCTTCTTCAATTTAAACTGTAACTGCAGAATTTGGAGGGAGGATGTTATAACTTGAAAATACGTTATAAGATCCCCCACTGCCCATTTCCATTCCATGTATTGAGTCATATCACCTGGAGACCCTCGTATTCTTGCATAAGACGACAATGTTTAGTGTGCGTGAATTTCTTTGTTTCCGTTTACGCACCATCGTTCGCTTGTGTTCCGAAGACTGAAACTTATGGAAATTTTTCTACTCTACCACCCAAACCGCAGACATTGAATCCACGAATACATGAGTATTATTGTACTACCTATTCGTGTTCTTTCCACATCTTCGAAGTTCTCGGTAGCTATTGGGAGGTAAAAATCTATTCCTGGCTGAAAATAAATTCAAATATCAATTGGTACATTACCGAAAATACGAAAATTGCTAGTGATCTCGTAAGGTTTTTCTGTTTCCTAACCACATGCCTTCATAATGGAACTGGAAAGCACGTCCGGCTAATAATGGAAAGGTACGAAGTCCCTCAAGCAACTGCATGTTTTTGACATCTCTTGCTCCAAAATAAAATCCCTAATGGTCTGAAAAAGTGGCGCCCGAACTCAAAGCTGGTGAATGATAATTCGTCAGGGTTTGGTGACTGAGTCCTGGCCTCCCCAGTCGCTTTTTAATTGGAGGATAATGTAAGGTTTTTCTCTCTCCTTACAAGTACCTTCGTGATGTAATTTAATTGCACGTCCAGCTTGCAATCGGAATATCCGGATTTCGAGCTATTGTATAAGCAGTCACATTTTTCACTTCTCTTCTTCCAAAATAATCCTATGATGAAACTTTTATTAGTATTAAGCATCTTTATAAATTTTAGACCAGGTTATCTAAATGAAGAAAATAAGCTAGTTGCATAAAAATGATGAATAGCTGTAGCTGTGATTCCTGAAAGTCAGTGCATATTACCTCCTAGGGCAACAAGACTCAGGACTAGGAACAAGCCTTAGGTATTCAGAAAATCTTCCCATGATTCCTCACAATTAAGTTTTTCTGGTATAAAAACCAAAAAAAGATGCTACTGGAAATGCTGCAAAGGCATTTCGTTTAAGGACCCATATGGCCTTAATCTAGTTCTGTAGAAGGCTTAATCTTCCAACGACTTGATGACTAAGTTAACAAACTTTTCAGGACAAATTCAAAAACATTAGGCGAATGACATTATTGAAACTAACCACGACATAACCTCTAATCTTAAAATTCTATGGAAAGGTTTGGAAACAGTGTGGAGAAAGGATTGTTGTAGATATGGAAGTATTTCACTAGCAATAATCGAGATCATTTTGAAGAGAAAAATCATAGTTTTCAAACTCGTAGATGAATTAGATTGGGATTTAGTTTGACAAGATACTCAAAATGACATCTGGGAATCCGAGGTACAGGTTAGGAAGACTTCTAGTCAGATAATGCATTCTAGTATAACATGTTGCAGTTACACTTTAGTCATTGACAGAAGTTACTGTTATTTCAATAACTCATTAATCAATAACCATTAATCAATACATTTCTTTTTCC
This sequence comes from Stegodyphus mimosarum, assembly GCA_000611955.2. Taxonomy (NCBI): domain Eukaryota; kingdom Metazoa; phylum Arthropoda; class Arachnida; order Araneae; family Eresidae; genus Stegodyphus; species Stegodyphus mimosarum. The sequence goes on from KK113396.1 coordinate 234,831, forward strand.
TAACTTAGCTACTTTCCAAATACTTTTATAGAGAGATTTATGCATTCACAACTCTTACAGGACAGAATGGCGTCGAACTTTAAACACTGACTAGCAACTTCAACATTACAAACTTGTTAAGAGTATGTTTGTTTTCATTACAGGACACGAAACATAGTATTTTTAACAATAATAAAGAAAAAGAAATCTTTCTCCACATCAAATAACTTCTTAAATGAAAAGCGTTTTAATTAAATGAAATGAAAGAAATTTTGACTTGCCTTTGTTTTTTCCGAAAGCTTACAAACAGGTAATCCATATTCTTCCCAGGCATTCCGATCTTTTATGCGCTCTATGTCAATATTTATGTCATGTTGCCTAGCCACTTTTGCGATGAGAAATGCGAAATGTTTGAACGCCTAGAAATTAAATGAAGTATAATTGAATGTTTTGCAGTGCTAAACTTTGCTTTATAAATATAATTTTAATACATCTAAAACTAAAATATTTCTTTCAGTTGTGATCAATTTTAAACACCTTTAATACATTATAGCATACAGCTTGAATTTGCATCTTCTAAAAATCGATAATACTTGTATTAATTTTATTTTAAAAATTTGGAAAGGTATTATGGTTTTCACATTGTGATTTTTTATAACACAAATAGAGGGGAGAAGTTATTGCCAACAGATAAGACCTTTTAAGATTTTTCATTTATTATGCATGCTATGAAACTGATCAGCATAACAAAATTATTTTTAAAGGATAATTTTATCTATATTTCTGAATAACATTCTGAAGTACATTTTACTTTATTTCGTTCGTATAACAGCTAGAATAGGTCTCTAATATCATATATTCGACTGCATATTTCTAATTGTTCTTCTTGAATACAGTACAACTTGCGTTCGACATAAAATGTAATGATAATGTAATGAAACAAAATGTAATGATTTTTGCGGCTACGTATACGTACATCGTGATACTTTCTGTATGCATTTCTTTGACTACTTTCATTAAAATGCTAATTTTTTTTTTCAAATGGTAATAGATTTATTTTGATACATTCTCTTTATATTATTTTTAGTTAAACACCGAAATGCAGGAAAAAAAATGTTTCTAAAATTGAAATTCTCTTCCTCTCCTCCTCCCAAGATGAAAGTTGCTCAGATCATATGCCTTCTGTAGTACTGAAGTGCTCAAATTCTTTCTTTATTTCATTAATGGAAGCGTACGAGCAGCCTAGGAAACTTCACCTAATATTTCATCATTTCCGAGTTTAAATTATCGCGACAAGTCAAAGAACGATTCATCTTAACCCGTGTTCCTCAATTTCCTATGCATGTCGCGAAGGGGGAAAATGTCGACTAGGTACCAAAGAACCGACATATCACAGAGGGGAAATTCTCGCCAACAGATTCCGTCGCCAAATCCCTTGGCGAATGTTCCCTTTTCTTTGTAGCGGCGTTGCAGACAAAGTGGTTTACATTACGTCTATGGAGTCTTTCCTTCTTTACATAGAGGTTCTTTGGCCTAGTGGCTTGTAGTACTTCGATTGACTTCATGTGCCACCTAACGGGTTAGTTGAGCGGATGTTTTCATAGTTTTTCTCCAATATAATGAGAATTTGAACCCGTTTTACTTAAAAAATCCTCCATGGATGCTCCCTCCTTTTATCAGGTAGCCCTTGCGGGTTCAATCATTTAATGCATCAATATACTTAGTTCTTACGTAATACAGTATAATATGCGTCAAAATGAATCTGATGGTATTGACAGAATACGGATGATTCTCCGAGGAAAATGTATTAAGTTTTGGTATTCTGATAAGACTTTTCATGTTTTTCAACCCTAACCTGTATATTTTTTTAAACGCTGTACTGATGCGCATTTTAAGCTCTTGGTGTAGTTATTACGCTATTTTCTATGTACCAAAGGGCCTCTGCCTTCTCTCTAAGAACGTTATCTTGAATTATCTGTATTTTTTAAAAATTGTTATTAATTTATTTATTTCTGTGTGTGTGCGCGCGCACGTGTGTGTATGTTTTTACTGTCGTTGTTGTTGCGTGTCTTCATACATACGTTATGTACAGCAGTATGCATTTTACACCTTTTTTGCGTAATATTATCTTATTTTAAAATGAAGGTTTGCTTTTTCTGCCCAGTGATCACATTAGGATGACAACGATTAAGTATTGAAATTTTTGAATACGTTTTCCAAAAGGGCCTAAAATTAAATGTGATATCTAAAGTAATGACAAGAAAGTTGCTATTTTTTGTCGTTATTCAATTTTTACTTAAAACCCATTCCGATGTCTGGTTTCTTTCTAGTTATAGCTTTTCTAAAAATTACTGCAGTTGACTATGGGTTTTTTACAATTATTCGCTGTCTAGTTTTCAAAAGTATATGGTAAACCATCCTTGTATGTTATTCAGTAAACAAGGAGTATACATATAATTTTGCACCTGAATTTTGAACAATATAGATTCTTTTTATAAGGTCTGGACTGAGATCTTCGGAACAGTTAACTAATTACTTGTTCTTATTTACCCGGCCATTTGTGATCTATATGCATACCTCATTCTTCCCAAGAAGAGCAAATTACACGGGAATCTTGAGCAGCTTAAGAAGAAAATTCGCCAGACCGAAAACTTATCTTCTTCGACAACTCTTCCGGTGGGGTGGCTTCCGACTTAAGGATCAATCGCCAAACGGAATGTCTTTTTTGACAGACCGAAAACTGTTCTTCCCAGTGCATTTTCTTTTTTGAGGGGAGCAGAAGCACTGTCTGATGTAATTTACCGAAACTTTCCGCTGTTCTTCAAAGCTCATTCAATTTTGTCAACTACGGCTGCTGAAAATGACGGATTTTTAATCAAAGATTAAATTCCACGCTATTAGCAGCCCCACTACTTTAAATAATAATGAGATCAAATTTCGAAATCAAACAGAAACATGAATGAATTTAATGCAATTTTATAAAATTTGATAGATGGTAGACCTAGAAAGAAAGGTGAGTAAAAGTAAAAACATTAAGATTAAAAAAAAACTGATTAAATTTCAGAACCTGTGTGCTTTTCCATAACTCTAATAATCTCCCGCAAAGATATAATTGAATCCTATAAACATTAAGCAAATTTCTTTCTTCAACTAACGAAGTAAAGATTGTCTAAATTAATTTCGACGTGAAACGTATTCTTTTAAACCCAAGTTAATATGTGTGAGGTTTTACTTATTTAATTCTAAAGTTCTAACTTAGAACCCCACGAACACTAACAAGCGAATAATCGCTTAAGTGCGTGAACAAAGCATTTAAGACTTAGGAAGAGTTCACAATCCTTTATATTTCAGAATATTTACAATCAGTTCCTACTTGGAACTTTACACAAGGCCTCCACTCGGGCTTGAACTTAAATAATAATGAATTTAAATTAAACTAAACTAGCTTAACTAAGCTGCCTGAAATGTATAGCCGAAGCTATCAGAAATCTAACTAGTTGGCCCCTAAGTATTAATTAAATCGGCGAAGCCAAGCAAGGGCGTAAGGTATGGCTGAGCGTAGTAACTAAGAGAGAATGTAGCCAGAAGGCAAACGCGCGCTAGTCAGGGAATCAGACTCTCTCTCGCCAGAAACCGGTGAAGTATCGAGTTAAATAGTACTCATTCTCATTTGCATTTACTGCGTTTCTGAAATTGCATTTTGGCAGGAAATTGTAAGCTGAAATTAGAATAAGATAGGAAAGATACAAAACTTAAAATAACTGTTAATAAATTTAGGATAAACCTTACAATGTATATAGTATATACTGTTTAAGTAAAAAGACATCAAAATGCAAACTAACATCTTTTTTTTATTCATATCGATGTTAAATCACTCATTACACATATAAACTGTACATTACATAAAGATGCTAAAATGCTGATTACATAAAAATCAATGATCTAAAATATAATTTAATTCATGAGCTAAAATCGCAACAGAAAAGTAAAATCAACCAATGTTTAAACTACTAATTACTTAATTAATGTTAAATTATTAAACTAATAATTTTTATTCGTTCTTCCTGCTAGGTCCTATGCATTAAGAATAAATTTTTATATATAATTAGTAGGAAATACCACGTGACCGAAATCTTCCATGATTGAAAATCTGCCTTATTTGATATATTTTTTCACCGAAACCATGAACTTACAGCCAAATGTGCAATACTTATGAAAATACTGAACTAATTCGAAAAACTTTGTATCCTAAGAATTCTCGAAACTCCTTGTTTAAAAACAGCAGATAAGTCAGTCATTTCTTAAACATTTACCGAGTGAAACAAATTATCATCAAATATTACTTTAAGTGACATAAAAAGCAAAATTTACTGTACTGCATGGTAACTGTTTTTTCATCATCTCTGTAAAACACATATCAATCAAAAAACCGTAATAAAAAGAAGGAATTTTAGTAGCCAACTTACTACTTCATTATCTCCTATGATATCCAGAGCCATCGCATATTGTTCTAGAAAAGGAAAACTTTGATTTAATAAAGTAGTTGAATTATACATCTTTTTATTACATAGGGAGAGGTAGGTACACTGCGAGAGGCAAAGGACAGTTCGATAACTTCCGTTCTGCTTCCGTTCGATAACTTCCGATTGAAAAAACTCAAATTGCGTTTTTCATGCCTCGAAAGCGCGACCTATTAGATTTATATATAGCATTATCCTAACACACGTATTTTGACAAAAAAGCGGACATTTTTCTGAAATGACATGCCAATTTTTTTCCATACTTCGATTCTGCGACTCAAATTATGCCTAGATATTAAATTTTGTACTTTTTGTTGAGAAATTTAAAAATTTACTTTGGCGGATTTTCTTCAATTTGCGCCAAAAATAATTCACTTGGCGAACTTCTTAATTTGTAGCAACCTGTTTTCCTTTCCCTTTTTTCACTGCCTAAGAGCCGAAAAAACGTAATCGTTCATACTTTCAAATAATTTTAAGAGAGTGCGTAAACCACATTTTCGTTATTATCGCTTATAAATACGCCAAATTTCAAAACGCGCCAAAATGTAAATTCGCATGTATCTTAAGAAATTTTGAATAAAAAAACTCTAATTTTTTTGCATGTATGCTTAGAAATACATCTACTTTAAGATGGTGGCAAAAGTTTTATAAGTTATAATACAATTTTTTTCGAAAAATTTATAAAAATTATTTTAAAATACAAATTTTAAAAATAAATCATACAAAATTGGCGAATTTATTTTTGCAATGAACCTAAATTTCAAAATATGAACGGAAGAATCAAATAAGTTTAATAAAAAAAGAGATATTAATAACCGTATACCAAATTCAATTAACACTGAGGAGCTAAAATTTTGAGAGGTAATTTTTTAAAACCTACTCGCGCGATTTTTACAAAACTTAGCAGTTTGGCACAATTTGTGTCGTAGAATCATAATTCGGAAAAAAATTGGCATTTCGTTTCAGAAAAAGTCCGATTTTGTATCAAAGTACCTATATTAGAACAATGCTATATATATATCTAATACATATCTTAAGTCGCTTTCGAAACATGAAAAACGCAAGTTGAATTTCTTCAATGGGGACAGTAGAACGGGAGAAATAGAACTGTCCCATTTTTTTCCGCAGTGTACAGGTAAAGATACTACCCAAATACAACACGTGTGTGTGTGTGTGTATGCATGTGTATATGCGCACGAAATGTTTCTTAAACGATTTCTCGTGGTAAAACAATCCCTCATGTTTATCACACACACTAGCGATACTACATAATGAACGAAACGCTTACATCTCATACCGAAGAGAATTACAGTTGGATTGTAAACAGTAGAAGTTATTGTCCGCGATTTGAAGCTAAGAAACGTATTGCTTACAATGTAAGCATTATTATTCGTTGCATTTTTGAATAACAATTTTATTCTTCTTCTTCTGTTTTTTTACTTTTAGTTGAATGATTTAGAAGACGATTTTTTATAAGAAATGTCACACAAAAAAGTGTTAATGCAAACCACATTACAAGGAAAAATTATCTTGGAGTCATGCCTTCGCTTTTCCTTACGTTATTGATGAATTGTTTCGCTTTCTAACTGGTTGATATTACAGTTTCAGCAAAGAAAGTTAAAATTGAAGCAACTGTGCAACCAGCTGATAGCTTGTTTGTTATATAGGTATTTACGTATTATCGCAAACACCTTAGTAGAAGTCACCAGATTTTCAGAATGTTCTAAATTCTGGCAAAAGTGAACGAAATGATGAAGATCGAATGAAGAATATTTTTACTTTTATATTTCAAATTTTTGAATCAACTAATAAATTGTTGCTGAAAAAATAAGAAGGCTTTTCAAAAACTAAAAATGAGTAGAAAATTAAAACTAGGTATAGCAGTTAATAGAATTATAAACTAATGTAAACTAATGAAGGTGATTAATTAATTAATCTCTTTTATTAAGTTTTATGGGTAACTTTTCGTGCAAAATTTAGTCTAAAAAGATTAGAAAAAGAACGATGAATAACTACTTGTGGTTACAGCTATTAAATTGTTTAATTAATTGTCAAATCATAGAATTCTGTCTTTCCTTTATTAATTTTTAGCACTAATTTATTAGTTAATTCAAAAATATAATAAAATTTATATAAATTTAAAATTTAAAAAAACTGAAAGGTTTCTTATTTAAAATTACGTCCAGAGGGGCGTTTTTTAACGTTTTGTGTGTTACCTTTATTTATTAAATATCATGTTCTTCGCACTTAAACCATAAAATTCAGTTCAACAGCTATATCGCAAAATAGTTTTAAAATGAGTATATCTTTAGAATTAAAATACCCCCCCCTCAAAAAAAATTATTAAAAATCTTACAATACTAAAAAGTTCTGTGTTCTACCTAGCTCAGTGGTTAACGCGTTAGACTTGAGATCGAAAGGTCCCGAGATCGAGTCTCGCTAATCGCTGCTTAATTTTTCCGAACTTATAATATTTTTATAAGTTCTTTTTTATCTCTGTAATTTTTCTCAAGTCATGTCGACTTCCTTTTTATTTTTCCTTAACGTCTTTCATGGATTTTTCCTATTTCTGCTCTCTTTTATTAACTATGATGTGGAGGTAGAGGGTTCTTTACCTTAGGCACTCCGTAATAATTAATACTTGAATCCTTGGATATCTTTAGAATTTCCGATACACAGTTCCAGCTTTAGATAAAAAGATGTTTTTCCCCCGTAGACTGTTGCCATTGCTCGCTTTTAAATCGTTTGAATTTGTTCATCAAAAATTCGTTAAAGTTTTACAAAATATGAAATAGATAATAAAACAAATTCCAAATTCCAAATTTGGAATTCGAGATGCGCATATTCGTGTGGAAACGTACGTTATTCAAAATTGGATGGCTCTACGTACCGTTGTTTTATCACATTTGGAGAAATATACATACATTTATGCAGATTCTTCATTATTTAATTTCTTTAACTATAATACAGAGTTGCAAGATTTGGTGGCAATAGTTTGAAAAGTGATTCAGACTTTTAATGTTTCCAATGCAAATTCGCAAAACGAAAACAATAGTCCTTCCGGAACAAAGCCCCTTTGAACTAAAAACAAAACTACTCCTTATTTCTTCTTTCACTCTCAAATCATTATGAAAATACACGTTTATAACTTTTAAAGCCTGAATTATTTCGTCATGCAATGATCTGTAGGCAGCGTTTTTTTTTACCACGATAATTTCAATGACGATGCTTTTAAACTGTGAACTTTTTTATTAGCTTTATTTTCGATAACGATGTTTTGTACTACGATGTTTTAGAACTGCGATACTTTCTTCTTACTTTGGTTCTCTCAAGATATTTTGTGCGACGACGTTTTCCCCTTTCTTTGTTTCCTCCTGTAACCTGCGCTTCAGGTGGACACAACTTCGAACTTTCAGGCTAACATCAGTGTTCGACGTGGAGAAGAGGCGTTGGATAGGCCACGTTCAACGGTCCGTAAGATGTTGCGGAATATCCTCTCATCCTTACAAACTTTAATTGGTGCAGCGGCTGCCTCCGCATGAATTCGACACTCAACTCTGGTTCTCACTTCAGTTTCTTGCTGGCGTTGAGGTCGATTTAGAAGGGCCTTGGAATATCTTCTGGACAGACGAGGCACATTTACATTTTGATGGCGCAGTGAATACTCATAGATGCTCAATTTGGGACCAGAAAAATCCTCCCTCAATCTTAAAGGTTCCATTGCATTCACCAAAAGAGACGGTATGGTGCGGTTTTCTGTGTCATTTATTCTCGGTCAGTACTTCTTCAAGGAGTTGAGTTCCGCAGATATAGTGACATACTAGATCACCGGGCAGCGATATGCACTGCTGTTAAATAGTTCCAGCTCTGCAAGCACGTCAGTGAATTGCACGCACAATCTTTATGCAAGATGGAGCTACTCCACACATTCCACGATGTATTACGAATGTTCTTAAACGCCATTTTACAGAAGAATGTGTCATCAGCACTTTCCTAATGTGTAGCCTCTCTGATTCCCAAGACGATCCCATGCGATATTTGGCTTTTGGGTCATTTGAAACAGAGTATGACAGTCCGAGAATTTTACCTGATCTTAAAGCCAGCATTTCACTCCACGTCCTCAATATTTTCCAACGCAAACTTCGGTCAACTGCGGAAGATGCCATCTTGAGATTTCAGATGGTAGTTGAAAATGCTGATCGTCGCCTGGAACATGTTTGGTTGTAATAAAACTTGTAAAGTCGGAAAATCTATTGTAAAGGTGTGGCTAAATATGTAATTACTTCCTTGTACGAAGGAAATATTGAAATCACGAAAAATTTCGAGTATGATATTTCAACGAAAATATCTATTTTGACAGCTATCGAATGCAATTTAACGATGTTTTTGAGTGACATTCGTACTTAAGAATAGAATAAAGGACTCTTTTTCCCCAAAAAAATTATAAAACTGATTTAAAATGGATTTTGAAGCAATTTTTTTCGTGGCGTCTGCGCGTAGTACGCACAGACGCCACAAAATGTATGTATGTATCTCGCATAACTGAAAAACGAGTAGCCTCAGAACATTGAAATTTCGCATATAGGACTAGTATAACATATAGATGTGAAACTTCTATTTTAGTTGCAATCGACCACACCAAAAGTATATAAATTTATGTATATATATATATATCCACTCTGTTACTCGGCTCAATGAACTCAGTTTTTTTTATTCTCATATGATGGTAAATTTTGCATTTTTTGCTTTAAAAATGATTGAATTATGCTGTTCTTATCTTCCGGTTAAAGTTTTTATGCCTTTAGTAAATCTGCATGCAAGATTTGTAGAACTATCAACAATTTAAAAGTTAAGATACAATAACATGCTGAACAAATATTAATTTAGAAGTCAACCAACAAAAATCAGCGTTATATTTTGAAATTTTTCACAGGACTAATTTCGATGGTTTTACCGAACCATCAGCCTCAGCTGTAAAAGCGCAAATGAACGAAATAAGATATAATGATTAGATAAGACATTAAATAAGCATGTTAATGACACTTTTAAGGAGAGGAATGAACTGAAACAAAAAAAGACTTCATTTTTATTAAAAGAATATCAGACTAACATAGGTAAAACAAAATAATACAGTTTGATTATTGCCTAAATAATTTTAATACAAATAATCTCATGCAATTACTCATTTTCCCTTTTCTAATTTTTTGACTATATTTTTCATGTGAAATGCGAATACTACTTTATGAAAGAGATTAATTAAATAAGGATTTTTAATACTTAAGTACATAATTTAAATTCTATTAACTACGTAGCATTAATTACACCCTCGTACGTAGCATTACTACGTACGTGCTCATACGTACATTACTTTCCTACTAATTTTCAGCTTTTGAATGCTTAAATTACCCACTTGTATTTTTAGCAAAAAAAAAATAATAATAATAATTAATTAATCCAAAAATATGGAATATAGAGATAAAAATATTCCTCATTCTACCTGTGCTTACAAATCATTATGCGAACATGCATCTGCAAATTTTAGAGCCTGAAAAACACATGTCTGCGATGTTATGGCCATGCGATGATTTGCGGATGCTTTGTTTGTGCACAATATTTTTTACGAGTGTTTTTAAACTGCGATATTCCTGAACTGTTTTATTTTCGACGGCAGTATTTTAGAACAGAGGTGTTTTCACCTTGCTTTCTTTTCTGCTACGAAGTTCTCGCCTTGCGTTGTTTTCTCTGCTCGCCATTTTCATCCGCGATGTTTTCGGCGGACACCAAAGGCCCATGTCCTTTTCTGTTACACCAAAACAAGAGCCATTCGAACTTTTTCAGTGTGGCATCAGAGATCAGCACTCCTAGTTAGCAAATAGCTGACATTTTTACTTAGGTAACAAAATGTGTGTATAACAATGAATGCCGCCCATACGACATAGTGGCTACTGTCGCTGACTGTCACACCGAAGGCCCCGGGTTCAGATCCTGGAAAAAGTATGGATGTTTGTAAGCTCACTGTGTCTATGAGGCAAAGTGCCCCTCAAAATAGCGAGCCGAAATCTTCTCGAGAGGGTGGAGGTAGGAAAAGAGGGGTGAGAGACTCTTGGACCCGCCAGGAGGTTCTTCCTTGGAATTCCATCTGCCATACCTAATATGCTAAAGCGGATATACAAGTTGCAGGTCTTACTTCAGTCTGTACCTGTACAACAAGGAATGGGCGAGATAACATCCACTAACTCCTTAACTGACCAAAATGCTATTGACGAACTTTTACATGGCCTTTTACGTTGACGAACTTTTACGTACAGGAAAGATTTTTGCAAATGTTCATCAGGAATTGTTTGATGAAATTGCATTGAGTAATGATATTCTTTAAACCTTTATTTACTTTTAGTATTTTCAGTAATTTTTAAAGATTCTCTTATATTCCCTTGGCTTCCTTTCAATAAATGAAGAAAATTCTCAAGCGTGTATTAGAAAAAAATGTTTAATGAAAAATGAAAAGCATTCACATGAGTGTCTTTAACAGCAAAACCTTTTAATTAACGTCAGAAGAAGAATACATTAGCACACATCAAAATACTAAAATTGTCAATAAAGTTTACTTACTCAGATCGCAAAAAATATGAGTGAAGCACATGCATGTGGCTTTGGCATCTTCATCAAAATCAGCAGCGTGAATAGACACCGTTGTTATAAGAATTAGTGAGAATGTCGTGAGCATTTTAGCTTGAATGCTTGAATAAACCAAAACTGAAAAGCAATGAAGAAGATTTTAGGATGTTTCAGATTACTTTCCTTTGAGAAACTCAGAGAAATGTAATTAAAGAGACAACATGACTTGGTTTTATACTAGGGCTTGTACAAGGTTACACCTATTGTCATAAACAGGCTTCCTGATTTCATACAAAACGTGATACTTTCCTGGTTTAGAAAAAATTTAAAACTCCTTTTGCTATTCATTGGACGAAATTTCGTGTAAAATCCCAGTAAAAATTTTTAAAAAGGTATCATTTGAGTGGGAAAATAGACAGATGTTGTATAGAAATGAATGTTTCCTACAAAGAATATCATAAAAGCTAAGAGAAAATAAATATTGATTTAAAAGCATAAAATTTTAAAAATTTATTTAAAATGGAATAAATATCAGGAAAACAACCATGTTTAATTCTGTGAGTCTTGCGTTTGTTTAAACACGTATTTTATCTAATTTCATTTAATTAACTATTTATGAATTTTATCCCATTAATATCACTGATCTAATATCACTGATGCAATCAGCATTAATAAACTAAAATTAATGTAATAAATTCTGTGTCTCATTCTATTTATTCAATAAGTAATCTTATATTAACTTAATAATTTAGTACTAAAAGCAGATTAATATAAAAAAATGTGCAGTTGAATTCATTTTAATTTTGGAAAATGACGTCCATGTTACATCAGGATGTTTAAAAAAAGAAAACTATTTGTTTTATTTCCTTAAATGCTGATTGGTGTTCTCAACAGTCTAGATTTAGCGGGTTCATTTAAAAACTATCTAACATTTTATATTGTCTCCATAACAAAACATCCGGTTAGTAAAATATCTATTTAAAAATACTAAATAACGTCTATAATTTCTAATAAAAGTTCCGTAATTTCTAATGAATTCTAATTGCGAGTTAATATTTTATACTTTAATTCTCGAATGGAATTATAATATAAAAAATTCAAATTATTCCTCATGAATTAACTTCATATACTAACTCTATAAGGTATTTCTCTCGCCTTCTTCGCATGCCTTCGTGGTGTAGTGGTCTGCATGCTCGACGCGTAACCGAGAGGTCCGTGGTTTGATTCCTGGCGAAGGCGTTGCTCATTTTTCATGTCTCCTGCTTCGAAATAACCTAATGTCTCTACACTCTAGATAAAATAAATGGAGAACTGTGTACTTATGTCTTCTACCGTGTGAATAAATTTTACACAATTTTAAAAATTATTTTTATAAATACTGTGTCTTTAATGCAATAAAACGTAAACAACAAAAATGTAAAATGTCTTCAATGCAATAAAAGACAAACTGAAAAAAATTGTTTGAAAATAATTTTTAATTACATAATACAGTGTTAGTTTGTAAAATTAATCCATAAAATACTCTTGAATTTGATATGACTTATTCTTTCTTTCCATGGTTATACGTTTACGCTTCAGTTTAGCTCTGAAAATTTTTATTTTTATGTTTAGACGTACAATATTACTTTTAATTAACTAAGTGGTATTTTAACCGAATCTATCTTTACACTAAATGTTCAAAATAGTCATTCAAAGTCATATGTTCCTTAATTTACACATTTTTTAACACGTTCAAAGTACGCTTCATTAAATCGTATGATACTGTTGCGTGCATACGGATTCGTATTGGATTAAATGCACAAGTCGTTAAAAAATTAATAAAACTTATTCTTTTCACAAGAAATAAAACAAAATACTGAAATTTGATATTCGTACAAGATCACAATATCTCAAACGTTAAACAGAGCTCAATTCAAAACAGAGAAAGTTAATCCAATCTCACAGAGAATTCGCTACAATCTATAACAGCATAAAGTAAAGAAACAGTTCGCTTAAAACAACAGCAACTGAGTTGAGGTGCTTTAATTCGGCTTTTATAAGCTTTTTTAATTATTCACAGAACATTCTGGTAAAATCTATTTTCTCGATTTTTCTGGATGGCAACAGCAATTACGAGATATTTATTAATTAAATATTAAATGCACTCGCTCTTGTATTTTTACTTTTCCGACGTAGCTTACTCTTCAAATTCGTCTGCGTTGCACGGGAAAATAAAACAATTTTAATTACATTTCTAAATAAACACGAAATCCATAATAATCAATCTCTTAAATGTTTTGCCTGATAGTCTATAAATATTTCCTTGACCACTTTTTTCCACATTTAAAAATAGAATATGCATATGATAAGACTTACTTGAATGTATGAAATTTGACTATGCATACATACATACATATATATATATGCGTGTGTGTGTATATATCTACAATAAAAAACACAAAAATAGACTAAAAATTAAAAACGAAATTTTAAACCCGTCCTGCGCTATATGTTCAATATGCATCTAATACAGGGAACGACCCTTTTTAAAGGAATGTTAAAATAGTAGCTTAAATTTATTACTTAAAAATGCTAAATAATGTCCATAATTTCTAATGAATGTTCTTCATAGACTCCCTTATATTTTTCTCTTTAATATACAGTATATGATATAATCATGATACAAATACAAGTTAAAGCTAACAATTAGCCTAAATATAAGTACAAAAGTTTTGAAAAAAATGGTTTTACGTTGAATTATTTTTTCGATATTATTTTTTTCTTTTTATTTGACAAATATAAACAAGTTTCCAAAATCAAAATCAGCGATTCTAATTGCAGTAAAGCTTGATTTTGATGAATGGGATGACTGCGCTTGATGTAATGATGTAACTTTTTTAATATTTGGCATAACATTCCTTAATTTAACTTTTGAATTAAAATAATTTTACTGCATTATTTCCCTTACACTTGTTTTATAATTTTTGTCTTACTATACGATACGGCTTTATATCGCCAAACAATTAATTATCAATTTTATTAATAATTTTTATATTCAATGGAATCTTGATGAAGCCAATCATTTACCTGTACATGCTCCATTATTGACCCCTTGATCATCACTGACCCTTCCTTTAAAATTTCATAGAACCCCAGGTGATCTATAGGACTAAAATTAGGAAACCCGTTAGGAAACTGATCTAGTATTGTACACCCATGATAGGAACTTGAAAATGGTTTATTTTTTAATTTTTCCAAATTAATTAATATCTAAGATTAAATAAACTAAAATTTTCTTCAACCACATTAATTTTCGTACTTTGGTTTCCTCATTTACTTATATAACTGTGCAGAGTATTTCTTGCAAATAAGTAGCGGTTCGAGTGTGAATTATCCATAAACATACTGATTGCATATTTTTTGCTGGCAATAGTCAATCGGATATAACACAGCTCTTATGATATTACAGACTATCCTGAGCTTACGAAGGTCCGACTTACGAGGACTCGTTTTTACGCCGGCGAAATACAAGTGTTAAAAATCCTCTAATTTAAGTTCACCGCTACATAAACGCGTCACTTGTGTATGCGCGATGAATCGTCTAAATAAGTAGCAATTACTCACATATTATTTTCAATTAAATCAGTTACGCGTTTTGGTATCTTAGTTTATCATAATTTTTTAAAAGAATATAGGTGTAATTTTATGAAATACGTCCGTATATAGTGCGCATATGGAGAAATTTAGCATCGTGAGTTAAGATGCATCACCCTAATAGGGCTGAAGCTATACGCGCTGTTAACGATAATTTTGTTTCTCATTTTCGTCAAAATTTTAAGCACAGGCAAAAAGAATTTTTTTAAACAACTCTTTTGTAAAAGAAGAGTATCATAAATTATAAATTATTATTCCAAACGGGCTTTGCCCCTGAAGGACTATTGTTTTTGTTTTGCGATTTTGCGTCGGAAACATTAAAAGTCTGAATCACTTTTCAAACTGTTGCCACCAAATCTTGCAGCGCTGTTTTATATTTAAAGAAATTAAACAAGGAAGAATCTGCATAACTATATATATATATTTCTCGCATTGTGATAAAAGAACGGTACCTACAGCCATCCAATTTTGAATATATTGTTTTATTATCTATTTCATATTTTGTAAAACTTAAAAGGATTTTTGATAAACAAACTCAAGCTATTTAAAAGCGAACAACGACAACACTCTACGGGGGGGGGAACCTTTTTATCTAAAGCGTGCGGAACTGTATATCGGAAATTCTAAAGATATACTCATTTTAAAATTATTTTGCGATATTGCTGTTGAACTGAATTTTACGGTTTAAGTGCGAAGAACGTGATATTTAATAAATAAAGGGTTGGGTTATTCAATTATGGCAAAGCACACGAGGGCTATCTGCCTAAAGGGAGGGATGCCTTCGTGGAGGACTTTCTAAGGGAAACTGGCTCGTATACACGTTACACATGGGGAAAACCACGAAAACGCCCATGCAGCCAGCCCGTTCGCGGGATTCGAACCTCGGACCGAACTACCAGTGTTCAGCATCTTTACCGCTCGGCCGCTGGTGGGCCCAATAAATAAAGGTAACACACAGAACGTTAAAGAACGCCCCTTTGGACGTAATTTAAAATCTGAAACATTTCAGATTTTTTTTAGTCCAAAGGGGTTTTGTCCCTGAAGGACTGTTGTTTTCGTTTTGCGATTTTGCGTCGGAAACGTTAAATGTCGGTTCACTTTTCAAGCTGTTCCAAATATTGCAGCCTTGTATTACATTTAAAGAAATTAAATAATGAAAAACCTGCATAAATGTATACATGTTTTTCGCTTTGTGATAGAACGACTGTACCTAGAGCCATCCAATTTGAATGACGTAATCCTGCTGCGAATATGAGCATCTGGAAGCCCAAATTTGAAATTTGGAATTTATTTTATTACTGATTCTATATTTTTGTGAAACTTTAAGGAATTTATGATTAACAAACTGAAGGATTTCAAAGCCAGCAATGGCAACGTTGTACAGAAATAACCATTTTATCTCCAGCACGTGAGACTGTGTATAGGAAATTCTAAAGATATGCTCAGTTTAAAGTTATTTTGGGATATTGTTCTTGAACTGAATTTTATGGTTTAAGTGCGAAGAACATGATAGTTAATAAATTAAAGGTAACACACAAAACTCTAAAAATCTCCCCTTTGGGCGTAATGTAAAATCTAAAAGCTTTCAGTTTTTTTTTTTTTTTTTATGAGTCCTAGCTGGGAGAGTATTGTAAATAAACGTGAATATTTGTCAAGCTATATTAAAAAGTGCATAATATTGCCGTTGGTGATTTGACCCTTGTACAAAGATTATCTACTAATGCGTGTTATAAATCAATGCCTAACTTAATCAAATGTTAAGAAAAAATGTCATCAGTCAATTTTAATGCATATATAATCAGATAACATTACTACTCAACATTAGAGCGCCATTAAATGTATAATCTCTTTTCGATTACTATTATGATACGCTCGAAATCTCTCTTAAAGCAATAAAAAAAAACTTGTTTTACTTTCCCGATGAATGCTGTAACGAAAGAAAAAAAATTAAGAATGCAGAATGCAACTTCGAATTAGTTCTTACGCTTGGAGAAGCAGTGCCAAATGCAAATGTTGAGTAATGTACGATGCATCCGTACTTTTAATTGAAAAGAATTAAATAAACTATGATTTCCTTATAATCTCATAATTTATATAACAGAGATTCTTCGTAAAATTAGCTTATTTACAGCGATTTTCTTCTAGAATAGATGAAATCCCACTATGAATATATTTACAGTGGCCCACATTGTTTTCGCGTTCCTGCATTTTTTAAATCTATTTGTGTCGATATTATTATAAATATTGAAACACTATTTTTTCTCTATTTTAAGCTGTAGCAAAATAATTATCATCAATGTATAATAAAATCATTTATTCTAGAAGTATTACTAAGTAACTCTCAAAAATAATTCGAAAACTAGAAAATTTCGTTGAGATGTTTTGAAGGAACGGTGGATCTTCTCATAATTTTTGGTTTCGAATGAAACTGCATTACAAAAATTATGGTTTGCATTAGTAAATTATTAGTTGTTTAACAAAATATGTTAACAGTTCCATATCTGAAGTGAACATAGAAGACGCTACACATTAACGACAAGTTCTGTCCGAAATTTGACTACTCATGATTTTAAATAAATGATGGTAAAAGTAGCAAAAATATTCAAAAAAATCCTTGATGCAAAGCATTCAACTATATTTGATGTATTAAACCGGTAGAAACACAGTGCGTATATATATGTATGCAAGTAAATTGTTTATAAATGTTACCTGAGCTCATAATTCTTAGACTATTATGAAAGTATTATCGACGATGTCGAAAATGAAATAAATCCTCCACTTATTCCTCTGAATCAAGTTAATGACGGGACTTCAGTAACGGCACTCTTCACAAGTCGAGGACTGTATTGCAATATCCAGTTTGAGCTTTGATTGGAATTATTAGATGCACACAAAAATTTCTTCATTATTATCAGAAAATTTATTATTTTCTTAAAGTTTCATAGTTTCTTCATTTACTTATAGTCCGTTGTAGCTTCATTAAGTTATTTTGAAGCAGGAGACATGAAAAATGAGCAATGTCCTCTGCGGGACTCAATCCTGGACCTTTCGAATACGCGCTGAGTGTGCTATCGTTACACCACGAAGGTATTTAGAAGGGAGAGAGAAAATGCCTTATGTACTCCACCTTTTAAAGCGCTGCTGTGGATTAGTTGACCCACACGCCTAATCGTAGTGGTGAAGAATCATCATCCACCATCTTTTTAGTTCGGCCGCCACTGCAGAGTCATTAGGATTTTTGAAGCAGGAAATTTAAAAATGAGCAATGCCCTCGCCGGAACTCGAACTTTGACCTCTCGAATACACTCCGAGTGTGCTACCGTTACACCATGAAGGCATTCAGAAAGGAGGGAGAAAACAAAGCTGTATGTAAGTAAAGCGTCGGCACTTCAATGGGAGAAATTGCGCTTCGAAACGACCGCAGCGCTCGTAGCGGTGGCGATGTGGAAACACAATCAGTAAAACTGCGCATGCTCCTTTTCTTTTCAGTCATTGGTTGTTTGTTTGATTCTACCGAAATCTTGTTAACTTCTAACGTGCTTTGGTTGTGTTATTTATAACGTATTAATTTTGTACTTTTTAATTAAAAAAGGCTCTTTTCAGAACCAATTTTTTTAAAAAATTTTCTTTAATGGCGTATCGATACAGCGGATTAAGGATTGCAAGAGTAAGATTTCGTCGAAATCTGATGGAATACATTTCTACACGTTTCCTTGAGACGATGCGTACTTAAGGAAGTAATAAAGAAGAGTTTTAGAATATGTATTTTTGAAATTAAAGGTAAAAAAATCTGATAATTAAAAGAATTATTCCCCTATATTTTATAATAACGCAGATACAAGTTTTAAATAATATTTTAAAAAATCTTTTTTTTTATTCCCTTTCAGAAATATTCAGAGAAAGTTATGTACTATTTAATGTATTTCACTATTAAAATAAAAAGAGCGCTAATTTGAAATGGACCGAATTGAGCATTAATTACAAATTGACTTAGATTTTTTTCATTTAAAAGATGCCTCAGAAGCTAAAAAAATCATGTCATATTTGAGAAAGTATTTTAGGTAGAAGCTCTGTAAGTGGAGAAGAAATAATGCATAATTTTAATGTTATTAATAACAAACTTTGCTTAAAAATGTATTCTTTTCGTATACTTAGGACTCTGAAATACTGTACAAATAGAAAATATATACATTTATATATATAATTACGACGCAATTGCAAAATATTTACATCCAATCGTGTCAAAACTCATTGCGGCCTCGCCATCTTACTTCCAATCTCCATGACGTCACTGCAGGGGAGTGGAGGAGGGGAAGAGATTTAGTTTACATCGCCACCACCACTGCAATGGATTGGCGCTGCAATTTGGCGTCATGTTATAGTATGGGAGTGCCGACGCTTTACTTACATACAGCTTTGGGAGAAAATGCCTTATACCGTATCAACAGCAATTTTCATTTATATTGTTTAATATGTCCGGTAACTCTGGGTTTCTTATAAGGTTTCTATAATAATCTATCTGTATTATATAAGAAAAGAGTTTGAATAAGCATATTTTATTATGAAACTAAACGTGAAAATTTCCAGATTTTTTTATAATCCTAAGAAAGACAGATATCCTAAGAAAGGTAATCACATTTCAAAGATAAAATTTCAGCTAATTGTTTCAAATGTAGAACTCCACCATTTGACAACAGATTGAAATTATTACTCGAATACCCAAATGTGTTACATTACAGGTGATGTTAACTTACATGTCATATTGAGGGATTTTGATATAATTTGCTTTTATCAAATGAAGATATTTAAATTGGGAATAGTAAATGGAAAATAAATTTGAATATACTACAATCCTTTTCTAATCCAATAAAAGGAAGTTAAATTCGAACAGCGGTATCTTAATAGCATCTTTAATTGCAAAACGAAAATCCTAAATTTCTCATTTTAGCAGATTTTATAATAAAATAACTTCACTAAAACTTCGTTATCTCATAACCGAACATTCATCTTCCTTCGTTTATTGCCTTTCGTAAATGAATTATGAAGATTTTATGTGCTACACAACAAAACAGCAAATTATAAGTATTGTGTGCATAGTAATAATACTTAGGTACAATGAAATTAATCCTGATAAAAGTTAAAATGAATTATTTTTTATTTCTTTAAATAAATTTTACATTCTTTTTATGTAATAAATTAGTATTCTGCCTGCATAATTTGACGCTGCACGTGAACCGGCTTTATTATTATGTAATCAGCTTTTCCATGTTAATAGTTTAATTCAATTTTGCACTTCTGCTTAACCGCATGCAAGGTTATAGATGATGAACATTTTTTATTGGTTGAAATAGCTGTTGACGCAGCCTGTAATTTCCTAATACCTTTTTTATACATATTATTGTTGATTCTGAAGTGAAATAAATTTCGAGACAGGTGTGATAACATTTCTTTATTTCTATACAAACGGACACATAAATTTTCGAACCCACAGAAGAATTAAAATTAATAGGAGTTGAACAAATAACGCGTGAGAAACTAAATGAAAGGTATTGTTGACATGCCTATTGTTGGTTTTTACTCTGAATGCGAAAATGTTCTCCACTGAGCTAATACAAACAATGATTTTGAATGATTGTTACGCGATTCCATACGCACTGTTCACGTTTCATCTTTTGCACGGTATACTTGACAGTTGCCAAAACATTTTTGCAGTGTGAAATTAATTCTAAGATATGACACGTATTCTTAATCACAATTAAAATTGTTGAAGTACACCATACAGTCACTCGACTACTTTCAAAATGGGTTTATAATTTCATCTACGTATATTTAAAAAATCTGATGTGTACACCACATGACTTCCTAGTACGGAATATCAAATTATACGCATTTTGCATTTCATTTAAACTTATTGGATCGAATTAAATTTATTTCCTTGATAGCGCATAAACCGCAATAGAATAAATGCAATCTTTAAAATTCACTATATTTGTTTACCACAGCGCCACTTTGGCGCTAGCTTCACTTGACAGCGATACATCTCATTCATTTTATAACGCATCAGAATGCACAAAAATTATGTATATCATCTGGAGAATTACCTAACCTTTGCCACATGTTCTATTCAAATCCTATAAGAAATTCAAAACGATGTGTAAATAAAATTAAATAAACAAAAACAAAAAAAGAAACAGTTTTTCACAGACGATTCAGTAATTCTCATTCAATTAATTCAGCTCTCACTTCGCTGCAAGGCAAAAAACACATAAAAACTCAAAATATCAATATTAAAAATTACGAAGTAAATCTTAAACACTTATTGCCTCGAATAAATTCCGGAATGGATTAAGCATGATTTAATTCGCAATAATAAAAGAAGCTGTTATCTTCGTTGCTACGAAGCTTAGTTTCTCTAGATTGGCAACAAATCCAATATTCTTTTAAGTTTCAAATGTAAACAAATATGTCCACCATGAGAAAAATGATTAGGCTTAGCCGCACTTAAACAACTTTTAAATTGTTGATAATGCTATAAATCTTGCATGCAGATTTATTAAAGGCATGAAAACTTTAACAGGAAGGTAAGAACAGCATAATTCAATCATTTGTAAAGCAAAAAATCCACAATTTACCAACATATAACAATAAAAAACTAATCTCACTGAGCCGAGTAGCAGAGTAGAATATATATACATAAATGTATGTACTTTTGGTGTGGTCGATTACAACTAAAATAGGAGGTGCACCTCTATATGTTATAGTAGTCCTATTTACAAAATTTCAACGTTCTGAGGCTACTCGTTTTTGAGTTATGCGAGATACATACATACATACGTATTTTCGTACGTACGCACAGACGCAAAAAAAAGTCTCTTCAGAATCCATTTTAAATCAGTTTGATAATTTTTTCGAGGATGTCCTTTATTGTGTTCTTACGTACGAATGTCACTCAAAAACATCGTTAAATTGCATTCGATAGCTGTTAAAATAGATATTTTCGTTGAAATATGGTACCCGAAAATTTTTGCGATTACAATACTTCCTTTTTTCTTCGCGTAAGGAAGTAAAAAGAGAATAGGTGTTATTATACAGTATTCCAAAGAATGTAACCAGGTAGGAGATTTTCGAAATGCTCGAGAAAATGAAACTATCAATTCTGAAAGAACGACAGCTCCAAAAAGATCCTTTGATGATTTTTATAAGTGCAAAAGATAACTTGCATTTGTTGAGAAGCTGAAAGTAAAGAACAAAAATTAACGTCTTACGAAGTCATCAAGCTTTCGCGATAGGAAATCTTGAATACTGAACCATGTCTTCTTCAAAACTCGAATTCAAGATCTTTCATTTGCCAGCAGGATGACCTGGCTATTAGAACCCTACAGTACAGAAAATACCGATTTATTTTACGGAATTTCTAAGAATTCAAGAATGCAGATAGATATACAATAATTCTTATTTAATGAACGCCAGGATCAGAGTCAACACTGATGATCCCGATATGGACAAAAACCATTGCTTTTTACGTTTCAAGTACTAGAGCTTCGGGTATAGCTAGGGCTTTAATAAACCACTAAGTTATTTTCTTCCTCGGTGACGTAATTGGAAGCATAATCGACGCGTATTCGAGACGTCCGGGATTCGAGTCATTTCACATGTTTCATGTCTCCTGCTTCAAAGAAAACCTAATGACTCTACAAGTGGTGCCCGAAGTAAAAGGTGGTGGATGATATTTCGTCACTATCAAGATTTGGCGATTGAGTTCCCTAATCCCCAGTAGCCCCTTAAAAAGGGGAGTAAGTAAGATATTTTTTTGCTCCTTTCCGCATGCCTCCGTGGTGTAATTGGAAGCAGACTTGATGCGTACTCGACGCGTCAAGTTTACGTAAGACGTACCAGGGTTCGAGTCCTGTACATTTTTCACGCACTGTACATTTTTCAAAAAAATCTGATGGCTCTTCAAACCAAGCCGTACTAAATGTTCAAATAAACTCGAGCCTGAAAGTTTAAGCTTTCTCTAGAAAAACGATGCATACATTTTGAAACTTGTGAAGAACAGTATATTAAAATTTCCAAAATGCACAAAGAAGAAGATAGTAAAGTATTTAATCCCAAGCACGAGGTGTTCCTAACCTTATAATTCAAAAGTTCCGACGAAACTCCGATTATAGCAATTGTTTTACCGCATTATGAAGTTAAAAAAGCCAAACGATGAAAGTTCGGTCCAAGAAGTTGAAAAAGACCTTTCATCTTTTGAATTCGATCTATAATAGATGCACACAATTATTTGTAGTTGGCTGAAAGGAAAATGAAGATTTTGAACAAAAATGAAGACTTTTGGAGGGGGGGAATCAACAGCAGCTTCTCCAGAAATTGAATCCACGACATTTCATATGCCAGCGAAATCACTGGCCACTACATCACAATAACACGTGGCAGGAATACCTTTCCTTTCTTGCTAACTTATGCAGCCGGAAATATACACCATGAGGAAACAACTGAAAAATATCAGGAAAAGGACTTCAGTTAAAAAAAAAATGGCGAAAATTGTGTTCTTAAAACAACTATTCGTTTGAGCAGAGAAATAACGTTCTTTTTTTTTTTTTAACCTTAAGGAGCGTTAGCCAAGAAGGACTGTTAGTCTCAAAACAGAATTTTGTGTTGAATCACTATAAAAGTCTGAATCACTTTTTCAGATTGTTATCACCAAATATTATCATCCTGTATTATGTTTAAAGAAATTAGATAATGAAGAATTTGCATGAATATATGCATGTTTTTTTTTTGCATTGCGAAAAAACAACGGTACCTAGAACCATTAAATTGTGAATAACGTAGTCCTCCACCCGAATCTGGACACCTCGAAGCCTGAATTTTGAGTTAGTTTTATTGTGGATTTCATATTTTGTAAAACTTTTGTGGGGTTTTACTTATTTAATTCTAAAATTCTAACTTAGAACCCCACGAACACTAACAATCGAATAATCGCTTAAGTGTGTGAACAAAACACGTAAAACTTAAGAAGGGTTCACAACCCTTTATTTTTCAGAATATTTACAATCAGTTCCTACTTGGAACTTTACACAAAGCCTCCACTCGGGCTTGAACTTAAATAATAATGAATTTAAATTAAACTAAACTAGCTTGACTAAGCTGCCTGAAATGTATAGCCGAAGCTATCAGAAATCTAACTAATTGGCCCCTAAGTATTAATTAAATCGGCGAAGCCAAGCAAGGCCCTAAGGTATGGCCGAGCGTAGTAACTACGAGAGAACATAGCCAAAGGCAAACGCGCGCTAGTCAGGGAATTAGACTCTCTCTCCAGAAGTCGGTGAAACATTGACTAAATAGTAGTCTTTCTCATTTGCATTCTCTGCGTTTCTGAATTCACATACTGGCAGGAAATTGTAAGCTGAAATTAGAATAAGATAGGAAAGATACAAAACTTAAAGTAACTAGGAATAAACTTAGAATAAACCTTACACTTTAACAAATTTTTGATTCACAAACTCAACGATTTCAAAGTGAGCTATGGCAACTCTGTACGAAAAAAAAAATTAACTCCAGCGAGCAAAACTGCCTATCGGAAAGGCTGTTTTTAAATATTTTTAGCCCAGTCGCTCTGGAAAAGGCTTGTCAGCGTATCTACTGCAAGGAGTATTTTTCATGTTATCAGTGACGAAATACTGGAATAACAGATCTTCCAGAAAACAATGCATAACGTATCGGAGAAAGATAAGATAAAGGAAAAACGAAACAAATAGGGAAAGGCAAATTTGCAATAGTAAACAATCTAAAAATTATTGTAATTTCCAGCAGAAATACAGTCGACTCCGCTTAATTGAGACACATCGGAACCGGACATTTTGTCCCAATTAAGCGAATTTCACAGTTTTTTAAATAAATTTATTTGGTTTTGGAAACTAAGGCCAATAACCGGTAATAAATTAAACAATACATATTTTTTTCAATAATTTTAATAAAGTAAATTACAAATGGGAAAATTATGTATTAATATTTATCTAAAATTAATATGAATCTAAAATTCTAAATTAAAATTACAAAAATGAGTTAAGTGTAGTCTGTTTTGTTGTTTTTGTAGCATTTCTTTTCTACAAAATCAGCGTAGATATTCAGTGCGGATGCAGGGCTCCCTTCATTTCCTTCCTGCATAAAATAACGCTGTAACATGGTAATACATTTTTTTGCTTCCTGGTTAGTCACAGGCACAGGTGACTCATCATCATCATCGTCATCTTTGTCTAATTTTCCATGTTTGGGTTTAATACCTTCTACGATTGAATCCTCACACTTTTCATTATCATCGTAACATGGTAAATTGTTATCTATTGTTGAAAATTCTTCATAGTTAATACAAATAGGAACTTGCAACATATCCTCATTTTCTTCGTTGCTTAAATTTTCGGAAATTTCTAGGGGTTTAAAGCCACAATTAGTAAAACAGTTCTGTATTGTAGTGGCTTTTAAAGCTCGCCAATTATCAGTGACAAACTGTATTGCTTGCAAAAGGGAAATTTTTGAACTTATCTCTCTGGCTGTTGTGGAAGATGTTAACAAATTTTCATCAATGGATTCTAATATGTAATTAACCAATTTCCCACGATACAAAGTCTTAAAATTTTTTATTACCCCCATTGCCATTGGTTGCATTAAAGATGTGGTATTAGGAGGAAGAAATTCCAGCTGTATATTTTGTAGATTGTCTAAATGAGGGTATGTTGCACAATTGTCAACAATCAGCAAAATTTTTCTTTTTTTATGTTGTAAATTTCGGTCTCAACTTGTAAGCCAATTTCGAAAAATTTCAGAAGTCATCCATGCATTTTTGTTTGCATCGTACTCTACTGGTAAACCCTCCATGCTCAACCCCTTAAAGCATCGAGGTCTAGCACTTTTTCCTATGATCAGTAGCTTTCGTTTGTCAGTACCTGACATATTTGTACAGCATAACACAGTAATGCGGTCCATCGCCTTTTTATAACCAGTCAGTGCAATGTGTTTATAGCATAAGGAACCGTCTGGCGTATCACGATAATAGAGGCCGGTTTCATCAGCATTGTAAATGCCATCAGCACAAAAGTTCTCTAAAAAAGTAGGAATTTTCATAGTTTTCCACTGTTCGGAACTTTCCTTGTCGGCACTGCCCTTTTCACCGTGCGCTTTTTTAAATTTAATGTTGTGTCTTGTTTTCCATCGCGATAACCACCCGTCAGTTGCTTTGAAATCATTACGGTCCAGTTTTTTAGCTAACTCCTTTGACTTCCGCCTTCAAAATCGGACCGTTGATATTTACGCCTCTGCCACTAACAATAGAAAACCATTGATCTAGTGCTTCTTCGACGTCTGGATCCTTCTCCTCGCGTTTCCTTTTGGATGTTCCTGCTTGTCCTTCTTGTAAAACCAATTCCTCACGCAGCTGACTTTCTTGTCGTAAGACACGCGATATGGTAGATTTTGGTACGCCAGTTATCTCAGCGAGCCGGCGATAACTTGTATTAGGTGGCTGGCTTTTTATTTTATCTAGCAAAGCAATTTTGCTAGAAAGTGTCAAATCATTTCTTGGCATTTTGGCAAGGGTTAAATTTTTGAACAATAATTTTATGCACTGTTCACGCGCGATGTGTATTGTGAGTGAATAAATATGCAACAATCGAAACAGTCGTCACGTACGAGGTGTAATGGTTACTGAATAAGAACGCTCTTGCGCTCGCATGTGATGCAACGCATACACAATCAGCTGTAAGGCAACGCATGCGCAATAAGCTGTAATCTCCATAACAAACTCGTAATATGTACTGTGATCTTAAATTTACTGTCCCAATTAAGCGGAATGTTGTCCCAATTAAACATATAAATTTTCTATTGGCTTCTTAGTTTGGTATCTGTTCTTTGAGATTAGTCCCAAATAAGCGGCTGTCCCGATTAAGTGATGTCCCAATTAAGCGGAATCTACTGTACTTTATATTATAGTTACTACATGTTAATTAACAAGAAGAAAAAGTTAAAAGAAAGGCTCTTAAATCATTAATTTGTTGAAGATTGACCTCCGTGGAACGGTGTACACAGTACGGTACCTAGGTGCGAGACCTTACCCCTAATAGAATACAGTTGTACTTTGCAGTACAGTGTTGTAATTTAACAATCCTTTGATTTTTTAGATCACAAACTTAGTGATATTTTACATCGATGTGTTTGGTATAACTACTTCCTTTTTCTTTTCTGGAAAGATTTATGCAAGATATGTTGTAGTCTAATACGCTGTTAGCTTCCTGTTGAGCGAAGCCTAAGTTTTCTATCCGCTGTCTTATCCATTGCAGCTCCTGCAAAGTTAAAGCTAGAGCTATGTGTTCGGCTTCCTTCGAAGATAAGGCGACACAATTTTGTTTCTTGCTTGTACGTGATATTGTACTGTTTCATATTTGAAATGTATAGCCGGGTGTGGATTTTCTGTCAAAAGTATCTCCCGCCGAATCGTTTTCGAATTTTGATTGTCGGATCATTTTCGATTGTCGGATTGTGTAAGCTTTGATGACTGGTGTACCATAAGATTTTAGATGTAATTTGTAATTAATTGTAGCTGTCAGATATCGTATGATTTTAATTATACCGTTCCAGTCCGATGTTAATGGATTTTCTACTTTTCTACTAAGTATTCCAACAGAATTGGCTTTGTCGGGTATTGATACTATTGATAAATATAAAAAGTGCTCTCACTGCTTTCCTATATTTCTAATTATCGGGGAAAATATCATCTTGGTTGTTTTGGTTCTTCATAAAATTCGTATAGTCATGGGTGTATAGGCTTAGCTGCGTTGCTGACTCTCCGTCGAATTTTTCGATTGTACTCCTAATCTTGTTAGCTTGACGAAGTTTAAAGCTTCCGCCCTTTTTTTCTTTCAATTTCGATTCCTAAATATGTAAATACTTCTCCAAGATTTCTAATGTCGAAATATTCTTTGAGAATTCGTTCAATTTTTGAAATGATTCACGCTTGTTGCTCACGACTAAACATGTCATCAACGTAAACGACTAGACAAGTTCTTGCATTTTTCCCATTTAACGTGAAGGAACATGGATCAGCCTTTCTTTGAACGTATCCTTGTTTGCACAAAATTTCAGCTATCTTCCGATTACAGTTTCTGGCTGTCTGTTTTAGACCGTAAATACATTTGTTTAATTTACAGACATTGTTTGCTTCTGAAGCAGAGATGTAACCTTCCGGTTGCTTCATATACGTATATATTTCTTCTTTAAGATCTCCATATACAAAAGCTGTTTTTACCTCGAACTGGTTTACATGCATGTTCTTTTGAGCTGCTATTGCCAGGATAGTCGTTATTGTGTTTTTTCACAATTAATGCGAATGTTTCGTCGTAATCATGCCTGAGTTTTGGGTAATGTCCTTTAGCTACTGAACGAGCTTTATATATGATAACATTTCCTGAGGCGTCGGATTTTGTTTTGAATGCCCATTTGTTTCCAACTGCTTTCATTCAATTTGGAAGATCGACAAGTTCCCATGTTTTGTTTCTCTTTAGTGATTCCATTTCTCTTTTCGTGGATTTTAATATCAGTCCCTTTTCTTTGGTTGGAAAAGCTTGCAGCTCTTGCCAGTCTTTATGAACTTTGATTTCTTTGTTTTTAGCCATGTATGAGAATCTGTTTGTTGGGATTCCCTTAGTCGTTCATTGTATAATCTGGGATCTTCTCGGTAATAGGGGAGTTTCTTCTGTTTCAATTCCTTCCTCTGTTGTAGCATCTGGACATGATTCTCTAGATTTTTTTTTCTTTAGGAGGCCATTCTATTTATTCATTCTGATCATTTATTGACGAGGCACTTCTTCCTTTTTGTTTTCATCGAATATTACGCGTCTTCTGATCACAACGTTGTTTGTATGTGGCATGTAAATTCTATATTCTTTATTACGGTCACTGTATCCAACGAAAATTCTTTTTTCTGCTACTTCAACTAGTTTACTTCTTTTCTGCTTTGGAAATAGACAATAAGCTGTGCTACCGAGAACTCTGATGTGGTTTAAGTTCGGTTTTTTATTATTCTAAGGCTCGCAACTTTTAACTATGTCCAGATGTTTTCTCTCAAAATTTTAGCATGAGGCCTAATGAATTCGGATATTTTATTTTTTTCATCCAAATATTTTTTCACTGAATTTATAATAGTATGTAGCAGGTTCAAATCCCAAAGAAGGCATATCTGTAATTGCCCATCCCTTCATAGGAGGTAACGGTGGTCCACCTGTTAAGTGCTTCCACAATAAATAGACCAAAACTTTTGGCCTTAGTAGTGGCCAAGCCTAAGTCGGCTAAGTGCTGGCCAGTGGAAAAATAGTAATAACAGAATGTAGCTTACCAAATTCATATACTTTTAATTCATTTTTTAATAATGAATATCATATAATTTGAAGAAAAAGATACTCGTAGAATGGCTGAATCAACCATAAATGCTTTACTAAAGTGCAAAATTAACAGAGAGCTAAATGGCAATGAATTTGTCGATGCTATTAAAAATAACAAAGAACATTCGAAGAAAATACACTCTAGTGATAAAGAATAATACCTTCTTAATAGTAATGCACGTTCAGTTGAGCTATTCAAAAATTTTTTAACTCATTTTTTGTGAGCAATTTTTTTATTTAGCTCCTTCAATCATAGGTAATTATTCCAGTAGGTTTTAATTTTTGTTCTGAGTATTTTCTCAAAATCATTCCAGTTTGAGTAAAAAGAGTGTGTTAAGCTTACTTGCAATAAATCTTTCTGCAGTATGTCATTTCAAAATAAATCTCCGGCATGTGATTGCTATATAACGTTAATGATGCATGTACACTTGTATAAATTTAGGGATAAAATTGAAGCCTTTAGGACAAAGGCTTCATTTTTATCTCTAAAGTTATAAATAATGGAAGGCATGCCAAAATAAAAAGGCACATCGTATCATAAGTGTCAGAGAGCAAGAATGAACATGAAGGCACATGAAGAAGATACTAGTGTTCATTTCTCCGCATTTCAGGCCATTTAAGAACAAGCAGACGATCATGAAAAAATGAATGAAAGGAGATGTCTTACAAGTGTTCTAACTTAAACTACAAGCTTGTGTAGTTACAGACGAACACGCTTGCCAATATCACAATACGCCTGAGATCACATGACGATATGAATGAACATGAAGGCACATTGAAGAAGATACTAGTGTTCATTTCTCCGCATTTCAGGCCATAGCAGACGATCATGAAAAAATGAATGAAAGGAGATGTCTTACAAGTGTTCTAACTTAAACTACAAGCTTGGGTAGTTACACATGAACACACTTGCGAATATCACAATACGCGTGAGATCACATGACGATGTGACATATCACATGAGATCACAATATGTATGAGATATCACATGATCACATATGGGACATCACAGTCATCGCCCAAAACTAATTATAGCGTTATAATTCTTTTACGATAATTAAAAAACAAATTCAGAGGTTCTTTACTTTATATACACTGCGCAAAAAAAAAAGGGGAGGTACATTTTTCTATCTACCTTTCTACAGGGCCGATTGACGAAATTCAATGTCTCGAAAGCGCGACTTA
The DNA here is from genome assembly GCA_000611955.2 of Stegodyphus mimosarum. NCBI lineage: Eukaryota > Metazoa > Arthropoda > Arachnida > Araneae > Eresidae > Stegodyphus > Stegodyphus mimosarum. The sequence goes on from KK113396.1 coordinate 265,195, forward strand.
GTATGTATATTAGATTTATATATAGCATTGTTCTAATATAGGTATTTTGACACAAAATAGGACTTTTTCTGAAATTACATGCCAGATGTTTTCCATATTTCGGTTCTACAACTCAAATTATGCCAAACTGCCAAGCTTTGTAAAAATCGCACGAGTAGTTTTTAAAAAATTAGCTCTCAAAAGTTTAGCTCCGCAATGTTAATTCGATTTGATATATGTTTATTAATATCTCTTTTTATTAAACTTACTTAATTCCTTCTTACAGAATTCGAAATTTAGGGTTAATCCAAATATAATTCCACATTTTTTATGATTTAATTTTAAAATTTGTATTTTTAAATATCTTTTATAAATTTTTCGAAAAAATGTTTGTATTATCACCTAAAAATTTCTAACATCATCTTAAACTAGATGTATTTCTAGGCACACTTGCAAAAAATTAAAGTTTTTTATTCACAATTTCCTAAGATGTACGAGAATTTACATATTGGCGCGTTTTGAAATGTAGCATATGTGTTATAAGTGAATAATAACGCGATGTGGTTTCCGCACTTTGTTAAAAGATTTGAAAGTATGAATAAAAAAAAAAATCTGAAAGGTTTCAGATTTTAGATTACGTCCAAAGGGGCGTTTATTTAACATTTTGTGTGTTACCTTTATTTTTTAAATACCATGTTCTTCGCACTTAAACCATAAAATTCAGTTCAACAGCAATATCGCAAAATAATTTTAAATTCTGCATATCTTTAGAAATTTCGGTACATGCTCTCACGCGCCGGAGATAAAAATGTTTTTCTGTACAACGTTGGTATTGCTGGCTTTGAAATCTTTGAGTTTGTTAATGAAAAATTCGTTAAAGTTTTAGAGAATATTGTTACGAATTTCACATTTATTTGGCTATTTATTTAGAACTGTAATTAGAATTCCTTTTTATTTTCCCGTGCAACACACGCAGACGATTTTTGAAGAGAAAGCTACGTCAAGTATGCAGATTTTTCGTTTTTTAAAATTTAATGCAGAGCGATAACATTTAGTGGCAACAATTTGAAAAGTGATACGCCGTTTTTGTGTTTCCGACGCAAAATCGCAAAACGAAAGTAATAGTCCTTCGGGACTAAATCCCTTTGGACTAAAAATTACCTTTTTCCTACTTACGTACAATGAAAAAAAGGAAAGGAAAATAGGTTGCTATGAATTAAGAAGTTCGCCAAGTGAATTATTTTTGTCACAAACTGGAAAAAATGTGCCAAGATAAATTTTTTAATTTCTCCATTAATTTGGCACCAAATTTTACAAAATTTAATATTTAGGCATAATTTAAGTCGTAGAATCCAAATATGGAAAAAAAATTGCATATCATTTCAGAAAAAGTCCGGTTTGTGTCAAAATACCCACATTAGAACAATGCTATATATAAATCTAATATATTTCCTAAGTCGCGCTTTCGAGACATGAAAAACGCAATTTGAATTTTGTAAATCGTCCCAGTAGAACGAGGGATATAGAACTGTCCCATTTTTTTTCGCAGTGTACATATTTCATATATCTATACATTAAAAAATAGAATTTAATTTACTTTTAGTTTTCATATTATTTTACGGGGGTACTGAAATGTAACTTTCAACAAAGGACCCTTTTACGTACGTGGCGACGTTGACGGATTACAAGGCCGATATTTGCCACATCACGAAGAGCGGATGTGCCGAGAATTTCTGAGATCAGCAAACCCTTTCAATTATTTTCTCTTTCCATTAATTACGATTCGCTATGTCACCCTCTCCCTTTCGTTACGTTCTAGAGAACGCTTAAATCCCAGAGAACACTCGAAATTTAGCTATTTTCGTTCATTTTCTTCTCTACCTTTTGGCAAAATAGTTTTCGAAATCCGAGAACCTTTTTTGATAATAATAGGCACCCGTTTTCTATGAAAAGTGATGAAGTAAACATTTTTTATTCAGCGTTATCTATTGTTTTGCGATTAGAGGCTGATACTAACAGTTTCCTTTTCCCAGGTGTGTACATATAGACAAGAACTTCTCCAAGGAATAATGCGTAAAACACTGCTTGAAAATTGATGTAGAAGTGTGATTTGCTTGACGATTTTTGCTTTTGTCATTATGGCCGACTATTCTCCGTTGTTTGTAAATTTGTACAACGCTGTTCTGGATAAAGAAAAGTTCCAATTTAATGTCAGTGACGAGAGAATTCAAAATGCTATAAAAAACTTGAAAGATGCCTACATGCCAAATCGCTGGTGGGAATCGTTGACAGAAACTTCTGTTATTGCGAATTACAATGATCCTGCCCATCGCTGTGCTTATTTACATAAATACGCCATGTGTTACACAGGCATGGTGAGAACATTATTTGAAATGGCTGTTAATGTGAACGCTGACATACGATATTACATTGATTCCAAAAAGTGTTTGAATGTATGCAGTTTAGGAGGAGGACCTGGAACAGATATAATAGGAATTTTGACTGTTATTTGTAGCTTCGGGTACTTTCCGGCCATCATGACTGTTGTTGATTATGCAGGAGAATGGCAGATAACATTTAAGAATATCATAGAAGAAATAAAATCATCATTTCCTGAACGCGTTCGACAAATGGTATCATCTAATTATTTCAAATATCAGTACTTGAATGGTGATTTACTGTCACAGGTGACAATGAATTCGAACATTCGTAATGCACTGATGTCAGCCGATATTGTCACTATGGTAAAGTTTATTTCTGCAGCAGCCTGTAACAAGACTAGGAAGATGGTTAAGGTAAGTGATAAGAAACATTGTTAAACGACTACTAAACTTGTTTGTCGTTGTTTTCAGTGTAAAAACAAAATTCTGATAACACAGCAGGTTGTTAAATCACACAGTTTGTTAAACGGAGACTGCATTAGATTTTTTTACTTCCTGTAACGGTGAGTTTTAATATTCAGATGGAAGAGAAACATGTTAATGTAAAATTTAAAATACGAAAAAAAAAAAAGAAGCTACTTTAGTTGGATGTAGATTTTGAATTAAACTGTATCGATTTCGAATGCAACCAAACACACGTTCTTCTTCTTCAGGAGAAAAATATTTTTACCCGTTGAAAGAAAAAAATCAAACGGTAAAGAAAAATGGCAGAAAAGTAACCTTAGTTTGATGCAGATCTTGAATTAAACACATTTTTGGCCAAATATTTTCTGTTTATAAAGAAAAGGAAATTGTGTTTGATCGCTCTCGAAATAGATAGTTCAAAATCTATACCAAACTAAGATCGCTTTTTACTTCCTTGTACGAAGTAAAGGAAATATTGTAATCACGAAATATTCTGGGTGCCATATTTCAACGAAAATATCCATTTTGACCGCTACCGAATGCAATTCAACAATGTTTTTGTGTGACATCTGTACATAAGGACATAACAAAGGACTCTTTTTCCCCAAAAGAATTATGAAACTGATTTAAAATGGATTCAGAAGAGATTTTTTCGTGGCGTCTGTACGTACGTATGTACGTATGCATGTATGTATCTGGTACAACTCAAAAACAAGTAACTTTAGAATATCATAGATTTGAAATTTTGTATATAGGACTGCTAAAGCCTGTAGTTGTGCACCTTTCTTTGTGTATATATATATATATATATACATATATACCCAATCTGTTACTCGACTCAGTGAACTCAGTTTTTTTAGTCTTATATGTGGTAAATTGCGCGTTTTTGCTTTAAAATGATTGAATTATATTGTTCTTATTTCCGGTTAAGGTTTTTATGCCTTTAGTTAACCTGAATGCAATAGTTGTACAATTATCAACAATTTAAAACTTGTTTCAATGCGGCTAAGCCTACTTTTTTTACCATAGCAGCCATATTTGTTTACATTTGAAACTTAGCATTATCGTGGAATTGTTGCCAATCTAGAGAAACTAAGCTTCGCAGCTACAAAGATAACGTCTTTTTTTATTATTGCGAATTAAATCCTGCTTATTCCCTTCTGGAAATATGATTTAAGTTGTTAAATTATCCCATAAATTGACTCAGCATAACGACCGCAACAAATTAAATCAGTTTCTACGCCTTCAGCGCCTTTTTGCCGAGAGAGACCAAAAGTAAACTTTTAGTTTTGTGCATCGAAAAATCTGCCTTCTTGCCCGCTGGCCGAATTGTTTGTTTTTGCGAAGTAACTCTAATTTTAATTGTAAAAATTGTTCTTTAAATTGTTTTAACTATATTTATGCTTATATTTTTCTACATTTTTCAATTTTTGATAGAGATATTTTGAGGCTTTTATGTATTTTTGACTTGTCGCGAAGTGAGAGCTGAATTAATTGAATGAGAAACACATCGCTAATGAAATTCGAGGAAATAAGTTTAAATGAAATGCAGCAAACAGTGCGTCTAATTTAATATTCCGTACAAGGAAGTCATGCGGTGCACACATCAGATTTTTGGTTTTTAATATTATTTAGAGTATGGATTATTTTGTTCAATTGTTGGCAAGTTGATAGGGATAGGTAGCTCTTTATTTGCGTTTTAAAAGTTTTAAACATCCAACGACAATAAATACTAATATTTTTTACTTCTAATTTGTCTCCAAGTGTACTCCAAGTACTGCAAGTCACTCTCAGTTTTGTCCTTACAATGGGAAAAATTTACAAATTAAAGCTATCTTTATCTACCTTTACTTCGTTATTACTTTCTTGAACGAAGTAAAAAGGAACGAATTATCAACAATTTAAAAGTTGTTTAATTGCGGTCAAACCTAATTATTTTTACGAAAGCAGCCATATTTGTTTACATTTGAAACTTAGCAGAATAGTGGATTTGTCACCAATCTTGAGAAAGTAAGCTTCGCAACAACAAAGGTAACGCCTTCTTTTATTATTGCAAATTAAATCATGCTTCTTGAGAGTTACTTCGTAATTTTTAATATAGATATTTTGAGTTTTTATGTATCTTTGCCTAACCAGAACGCGAAGTCAGAACTGAATTAATTGAATGAGAAATACTAAAATCGTCTGTGAAACACTATTTCTTTTTCTTTTACGTTTGTTTGTTAATTTTTTTTACACATTCGTTTTAGTTTATTATAGTATTTGAATAGAACATGTGGCAACGATTAGATAATTCTTCAGATAATATAACTTTTTGTGCATTCTGAGTTATAAAATGAATGAGATGTAACGCTGTTAAGTGAACCTACCGTCAGAGTGTCGCTATGGTAAACAAATATAGTGAATTTTAAAGAGTGCATTTATTCTGTTGTGGTTTATGCGTTTCTGTTATCCAAAATTAGCTGATGAACCATTCTAAATTATTTAATTATAACAGTTCATCCGAAAATTCTGAATTCGTCCCCGAGGCAGTCCAAGAATTCCAATGTCAAATCAAGCAAAAGAAATTAATTAGACACTTTTTACTGAATTTTAAATTGAAATTAAGTAGTAAAACAAAACTTCTAATACAAAAATACTAATAAAATAACAGACAATATGAATTTAAAACTTACTCGGTGGACGAAGAAGCAATCCGTTAGAGAAATATACTAAACACATCCAAATGAAAAAAATCCCATAGTTAAATAAACTAAATTACTCTTTTTCACAGACTGTAAGATTAAAATAGGAAAAAACTGAAATTAAGATGCAGAAATACAGAGGGTTCAATTGAGTCTGATGTACCTACTCTTGATAATGTTATATCAGATTTGTTTGCATTTCTCTTCCTTTGTTTGTATTTGTATTTACTTTTTGTGGTTTGTATATCTTTAGAGGTTTTAATATTTCACATTTCTTTAATTCTTCTAATTTTGGTTAATTTTACATATTTATAAGGAATTTTTAAATTTACTTTATAATAATTTTTAAATTTACTTTTTTATTTTAATTATTGAATTTCACTTCTTTGGGTCTTTGTGGAATTAGTTCTAAATTTCTTACTTTTTGTCTATACTTATGTATTTCCATTTTCAGTTAGTTTTGCTATTTATCAAATGTGAAGTGAACTCTCACGAACAAGAATGAATCAATACGCTTCGTTGTGCCACCATTCCAGTTTTGCAATTACATCTGTGTTTCAGCTCTTTGCTGAGCGGTGTTAAAGCAAATTTAATCATGACGTTTATATATAATCATCAGTCGAGCATTTTATTTTGTTAAAAATTATACCAGAAGCCTTTTAACAGGCAAGGACATTTTTTAGATCTTCGAAAATGTTTAATTATGATTACAAATGAAAGGCATTAGGTGGATAGCAACTCAATTTACTGAAATGTGTCGTTTTAAAAGTTTAAAATTGGATGTCAAGAAAAGTTGTAATACATTATTAACTCAAAAAATATTTTGAAAATGATACTTGTGTTTCATAACTTCATTCTTCTTAATAATGCATTTCGGCACAAAGTTTTGAATTCATATTTGTGCGCCAAAACGTGTTCTTTAAATTGAGATGGAAAAAGGAATTATCAGATTACAACATCACTTTTTATTTAACTAAACAGTTAAATATAACGGCAAACATTTTAGAAGTGATAATTATTATAATTTTTTAAATCAATTTAGGCTTATTTTTTCTGTTAATTCACATTCGTCAGTATGTAAGGAATTTTCACGTGGAATGTAGAACTTCCGATAATTAAAATTGTAAAACCTTTTATAAAATGGTGTTCATAAAAGAGAGTGGCGGGCTTTATTTTCTTAAACACCGATACCAGCTAGACACATCCAATCAGAGTTTTTCATAATCATATACAGAATTTCATAGAAACATTTTCAGCAGCGGAAATGAAAGAGCTTTGCATATATAAAATCTAATTTTTTTATCGCCCTTATAAAGCAAAACGTCTAATTAGAAAATGTTTACTATCTTTTCATGAGATGTACAAAAAAAGGCCTTCCATAATTCTGCACGCAAAATCTGCGAAATTTTTTAGTTTTAAATTATTCTTTAATAGCATAAATTCCACAGAACAAATTCATTGATTTAAATCCTTTCTAAACGATTTCTTTATACTATTTCAAACGAATTTATTTCGGATTTAGAGAAAATACACAAAACAAAAATAACACATTTCATTAATTAATGGTTTCGCAGTAAGCAAAAGAAGTACTCAACGAAAAGCTGAAAATGATATGGTTTCGTTAGTCAGCTCCCGTGAAACTATTAATTCGCGGATTTTGCATATAAAGGTAGGAATTCTTCATGTTTTTCTTGTAGGGTTCCTTATTTTTATTCTGTCAGGCTAAGTGTCAAGGTATCTAGTGAACTGTTAAGCGAATAATCGTTTAAACCCAAAAACAGAAACGTAAACTCAAGAAGGATTAATTACCCTTTATTTGATCAAAATACGATTAACAGTCGGCCCCTTTCTTAGCGCGTACAACAAAGCCTCCACTTGGACTTAAAATGTAAGAAAAAATAAGTAACTAATGAATAACAAAAGAGATTTAGCCGGAGCTAACCAAATTCTAAAGTAGTTGGCCCGTAATATTAAATTAGCCAACGAACTATCAAAGGGCACGTAATACGACTGAGTGTAGTAACAGTTTAGAGAGAAGTAGCCCAAAGGCAAGCGCGAGGTATTCAGGAATCCTAACTCTCTCCGCTAAACTCAGTTGAACTTGACTTAAATACTATTCTCCTTTTCACTTGCATTTAACCGCGATTCTAAAAACTCATTTTGGTAGGAAGTGGTAAGTTGAAACTAGAAGACCTAGGAAAGAAGAATTAAATTAAAATAACTTTCATAAAATTCAAATATACCTTATAACCTTATTAAAGTGTAATGAACATTTTACTCTACATTTTAAATGTTGTTCAACATCTAAAAAGTTCGTTTTTTTTTTTTTTTTTTTTTCATTAACAGAGTAATTCTACTTTCAATGCTGAAACTGGTTTCATATAATTATCTCCCTTATTTAGAAAATTCTATAACTGGAAGTACATATTTAAGATTAATTAAGAAATTAGTTAAGAAAATAAAGCTTGTAGCCATTATTTTCAAATGCTTGTATAATGAAGTAGTTAAATAAGTATCTGTTACATTTTTATAGGATATATTCGGATGCACGAAACCTGGAGCTCTCTTAATATTCATTGACAATGCCTCAGGAGGTTTTCATGAAATGATTTCGCAAGTTGCATCTGAATGCAACATGCAACTTGCATTTGGCCCTCTTCTGCACTATGACTATGAGGATGCAAGTTTCAGCCGCACTCGATTTGGTTATACAAGTCAAAGCAAAACAAAAGTAGCTTTTCAAATTTGGAAGAAACCAAGTGATGCCACACAGCTATTGAAAAATGAATTCTATACTTATATGGAGCAATCTGTGGATATTCCTGATTCCGTATCTTTTAAAACGAATTATGATTCAGAAAGTCAGAGAATTTCATCCAACTACGAAAAAAAACAGAATGGATGCTGTTCTTTAATTTAACTTCATTTAAATCTTATTTTATTTAATCTCCAACTTTATTTAAATCTTGCTCTTTGACTTTATTTATGAGTTCTTATATTTAACTTCATTCAAGTCTTGCTCTTTAAATTAATTTCATTTTATTGCTCTATCAGGCACAGAATGTAATTTTGTTGATTAAAATGATGAATATATTTTTCATTTGTATATTATTGTTATTGAGTTACTTTTTAATTTCACTTGTTCTACATTTATTTGCACTGAGTAAATTAAAAAAAAAAAAAAAATCTCAAAGGATTCAAATTTTAACGGTCGCCCAAAAGGGCTCTTTTACAGTTTAATGTGATGTATGAGTAGAGATTATCAATAAGGATATTTTATTTAGATGTATTATGAATTAAATGCATTTTTATTTAAATAAATCAGATTACAAATTTAAAAAATAATATTAAGAACTGCATCTGTTGCTTATAAACACCTTTGTTTGTTAATGCACAGCAGACAGATTGAATTTGAAAGATAAGTATCTTGCATTTTGCCGAGTGGTAACAGACTTGAATAGAATGTAAAAGAATACATTTACTGGACCGCATTTAAAGTGAATTAATGCAAAATAGTGTTTTGAGACTAATAACACTTTTGGGCCAAAAAAAAATGGCTCAAATATTCTATTTGTTTTAGCATTTATTTAATGAAAGTTTATTTGATCCACAAAACTGGCTAAATCTTAGCAAAGAACTAAGTTACATACATATAAAAAATAAAAATTTTAAAATATTGCGTTAAATTAGACCTAGCAAAATGGGACATACTGTTCTGAAATTTTGTATTGAATTAAATACACTCACTTTCAAAAGTTAAGCATGGAGAGGAAAATGCTAATTTTTGGAAGTCAATCAGAATTGAAGACGATGCAATTCGCTGCAAAGGTAGATGGAAGTATGCAAATATGTTAGATAACAGCCAATCGCGCTTTCATGTCAAGAAATATACAAAAAAGGCAGTCTTATAAGAAGCCAGCTTTATGAAGGGTTACAGAAGTTGATTGTAAGTGCTGATGGAAGGTGTTTAAAACTTTCGTACAATTTGTTTTCAAGGCATACGTGTTTCTATGACTTCCAGAAGACGAAGATTCTGAGCGCTGGCGTGCTGTGGGCCGCATTGAAGCAGGATAGTCGATCACAGATGTTGCTCTTTTCTTCGGAGTTCATCATTCTGTAATTTCACGTTTATGGAAACAATTTCAAGTCACACAGACAGTTGTCCGAAGGCCTGTAGCCAGTCGCCCAAGGGTTACAACTCCCGCGGAAGATCAATATATTGCTATTGTAGCCAAGCGGAATCGCAGAGCGACCTCCACACGTATGACATCTATGGTTACAGCGTCCATTGGTAAAGCGATATCTGCAGCTACTGTACGCCGAAGATTACATATGAGTGGACTGTACGCCCGGGTACCTCGAGTTTGTGTTCCTCTATCCGTCCAATCAAGAGGGGCACAATTACAGTGGTGCCGGAAACATGTCAATTGGAATATGTCTGACTGGGGCAATGTCATGTTTACTGATGAGTCAAGATTTGCTCTGGAGCCAGATGACAAGCGTATAAGGATATGGCGTGAACAACGAACACGCAATCAGTCCCCAAACATCACGCATTCCGAGGCGGAAGAAGTATGGTATGGGCACGGATTTCATTAGGATATCGCACCGACCTGCACATCTTTAAACGGGGTTCTTTGACGGCTGTCCGGTATCAAGATGAAGTCCTAGAACCCATTGTAAGATTGTACGCTGCAGCAGTTGGCTCTACTTTGGTTTTAATGGACGATAACGCACGTCCCCATAGAGCTGACATCGTCGATGACTACCCGGAGAGTGAAGGGATTGCGCGTATGGCGTGGCCAGCATATTCGCCCAACCTTAATCCCATTGAAAATCTTTGGGATGCTCTCGACCGTGCTGTATCTTCACGTTTCCCACCTCCAGCCATTCTTATTGAGCTGGAAACTGCTCTACAAGAAGAATGGCGATTGCTTAATTCTGCGGTGGTTGTCCACCTAATTGAAAGCATGGTCACAAGGTGTAAACTTTGTATATAGATGAGGGGGGATCGCATAACCTATTAATGTCTTTTTTTTCATTTTATGCTGCTTAATTTCTCTTTATACATAATTCTATTTAAGTCTCCAGTATATCATTACCTGATAACATACAAAAATTTAATATTGTTTCATTTCTGTATATAATTATTGATTTTGTTTTATGCATAAATATATGTGCTACTTTCCTGACGAATTTTGGGTCACTCAAAGCAGTATTTGTTGATTTTCTTGCATTTTACATCTTCGTGCTTAACTTTTGGAAGTGAGTGTATTACAGCATTGAATTAAATATTTAAAATTACTCATCTCAGAATTACACCTTTTTTCATTTGTTCCTTCATTTTATATTTTAAAGTTTTAAATTTTTGAACAGTTTTATTTCACAAATAAACTACCTAGAATTTCAAGTTTTTCATTCCACTTTATTTTTATTCTTGCTCATTCCTAAAGCAGGACTAAATCAGATCCATGACATTGTGCACGCTAAAGAAATCCAAAACCAACAATGGTTCGTCAACGAGATCCTATCTAGAGAGCTCCAGGCAAGCAAGAATATGATTACGGAAAGCTTGCTGAGAAGAACTCTTGGTGCAGACCTCAAAACACCTGGAATCATCAAGAAATGACAAAGATACCTACTGAGGAAGCAGGTGAGGGTGCTTTGATCTTCCTTGTTGCAATAAAGTGCCACAGAGCCATCCGGCCGATTACTATGAAAGCAGAGGTGCTGCGGTACTTTATTTTTATTCTTGTCAATAAAATTCAGAAGTAATTTTATTTCATTTTATAATTTTATACAAAAAAAAATAATTACTACCAAACACAGTAAAAGCTCTATCACTGACCTTTATACTTAAATCACTCCTGATTCCTTAACTTTGAAAAAAATAATTGCTTTTTCACCCAACAATATTTATATATGTATCCTAGCAAGATAGCCTACTTATATACTACTTGCTGCTACTGTGATTTTTAAATTACAGTACACAACTAAAGATGCTTTTTACATTTACACATGAATATGCTTAATATTCAAAAATAAAACATATTAAATACACATCCCAGGAAAATGTTTGCTGGTAACAACTCCTCAGGAAATAAATTAGCAGAAAACTGGATAAGTAAAGTTGAAAGATTTAATGGCATCTTTAATCTTGGAGTTGAAGCTTTTCACACAGATTACAACCAACTGCACATTGTTGTATAGTTTACTGAACTGCTAAAAAATTGCAGATGTTGTTCTTCGTAAGAAGTAAAATTAAAACAGCTCTTATAATACAGACCCATTTCATATCTAACTACTTAGACAATGTCTATACATGTGTAATCATTTAGTCCTTTTGCGGAAATTAATTAATATCATTAGAAATACACTATAAGCATTTCAGTCAACATCAGTTTATGAGCATTCAGTACAAAAACTATTTTGTCTTTTTTAAAAAAACATGCCTAGACTTGAAAAAGAGCGGGTTGGAATGCTTTCTTGTAAGCAAACTCAAAGAAAACCTACACATATTGACAAGGTAACAATTTTCTAGTTATAACACAAATTTCTGAAATATTCCTGGCATATGAAAACAGGCCGACATAGGATATTTTATTTATATTCTAATCCATGACTGTAAGACTATGAGATAATCTTGCATTTCATCTTTGATAATCTTGTATTTTCCTTAGAATAACTTAAGAATATTGTGCTGAGTGAAGCATCATTGCACCTTAAATTCAAAGGGTTTATTTGAAATTTATGCATACATATGCAAGGACTGCCACTAATGAATACAGAAGGAAACTCAGATGCGGATCTACTAGATATTTGATCTGTTTCAGCAAAAAAACAAGAGAATCCATCCAGATTTCTGTCCAGAAAGACAATAAAACAGTTATAAAATTTTCATCAGACAAAAAAAATTTTTTTTTTTTTTTTAAACTAAAAATCAGGAATAAAGAATTTATCTCACTTCCTACTCCAACTCACAAATTTTCTTTTAAAGAGAAACTGAGATAAAAAGATGTCCCCAAAACATTATTTCGTAAGGACATTAATTCCCCAAAAGTGATTTTTACAATTTGCTTTAGAAGAACACATATTTCTTGGAGAAACTGGCGAATTTAGCATGCATTTCTATATATCTGTTTAGTTGTAGTACTTAATAACTTTGGTTTCATTAAATTTATTGGTACAATTAAGTAAATGTGCTAATCTTGAAAATAATATCTTTTTTTTTTTTTTTTACCTTTGAACATTGTTGTTTTCCTCTTATAAAAAATTTCTTTCAAATTCTTCATCAAATTTATGAAGATGAGTTAATTTCAATGTAATTAAACTGAAATATAGGTAAATACCAATATGCCCCAAATTCACAAACAATGGTTATCTGATTTACAATTCAAAGCTTGGTTTCCAGAATGTTCTGGAGACAGCAATAAAAGTTTGTGTAAAATTTATAAATGTATACTTAACTTCCATAATCAAATTTTTCAAAAGCACATAAACTCTCAAAAGTAGCACACAAATTATTTTAAACATATGCATCAACAATAAGCAATGCTTCAAAAACTTTTATTAACATAAATGAAGCAAAAGAAGCAGTAGGCAAATCATTTATGTATTGCAGAACATAGGTTTATTCACAATACTTATCATCTTTCAGTGGTGTGCCAAAACATCTTCAAGGATAGTGGGTCTGCTCATGGTTTGAAATTACACTACACAATACATACTGATACTATTAAAAGTATTCTGGTTTCTTATTTAGAAGACAGGTTAAAAAGAACTATATTGTATATAACATCTTAAGTTAAAATAAAAAAATACAACTGTCCCTTTCTAGATATAAAAAAATTAAAGATACAACATTTCTGATGCTACTGAGAGTATGTTATAAAAAGGGAGACATGAAAGGTTAAAGATCCTGACAAAGTTCAAGTCCCGATGACTGACTCAAGTGCTGAAAACTAAGTTAGGCTCTTAAAAACTACATTGTGTCACCATTATTCTCTATTAAATTATTAGATTGTCCAAAATCGTAGACATAATCTTTCCATATTTTATTTCACTTTCTTTAACAGTTTTACTTTTTCATTGTATTTCATATCAGTCAATTTAAATTGTAACAGATGTTCTATATTTTTTAATAAGGAATACAATGATTACACGTTGTATTTTATATCAAGAGCAATAAGAAAGCTGGCGACCAAGATGGACTGAACGAAAACATATATCTGCCAAATACACTGGTTATCATAAATTAAGGAAAAATCGCAAAAACCACGACTACTGAAAAAGTTACACGTAGAATTTTATGAAACTTACCCACAATATACAACACATAGTATGGTATCAAATAACATAAAAAAAAATTACCAGACAATTATGGTAGTACAGAAATTAGCACATGTATAAAATGAACAAATCGAAGGTGTCAGTTTGCTATAGGAAAAGTACCTTCAACATGGAATACGATCGCCTCTACAAGCAATACAGCACATACAGCGATGTGTGATGCTTTCAATTATGCGGTCTATCAGTTCCATAGGAAGCGAGAGCCGTTGCTCTTGCAAAGCAGTTGCAAGTACGGCAAGGGTCTGAGGGGGCGGATTGAGAGCAGCTGGACATCTCCCTAAAGCATCCCAAACGTGCTCGATAGGATTCAAGTCCTGGGATCGAACTGGCCACTCCATGCGCATAATTGTTTCCTATTGAAGATAATCATCTATGATGCGAGTGTGGTGGAGCCCTAAGGAGTCTTGCATTGTCGTCCTGTAACAGGAAAGCATCACCTATTGCCCCGGCATATGGGCGCACATAAGCATCAAGGATGTCATCTCTATAAACCTGAGCATTCATAGTTCCCCTTGGAAAGACATGGAGGTCTGTACGTCCACACAAAGAGATGCCACCTCAAACATAGACACTGCCTCTTCTGTATGCATTTCTTTCACGGATGTTTGATGGATGATAACTGATTCCAGATTCTTTCCATATCAAATAACGCCTACTGTTGCTTTCTAGACTAAACCTGGACTCATCCGTAAAGAGAACAGCCCTCCATTGATCAGGCATCCAGTGAACATGTGATCGTGCCCACTGCAAACGCTCCCTCCTATGTCGTCGCCTGAGCGGCACACAAATGGTCGCCTCGCATACAAACCACCTTCGTGAAGCCTTCTACGCACAATTGACGTTAACACCAACCTTCCGGTGGCTGCAACAAGGGAGGATCTAAGAAGAGTCGGAGTAGCGGTTCTATTCCTGCGTGCACATAATGTCAAATATTGGTCATCGGCGCTCATTGTAGCAGTTGGCCGTCCTTGGCTGAACCTCCCAGATGCCGAATCTGTGATTTGAAATTGCCTCCAAAGTCCATGAATCACAGAAGGTCTCACATTTATTCATCTAGCCACTTCTGTTTGACTTTGTCCTGCCTCTTAGTCTCCCAATGGCTCTCCATCGTAGTTCTGCAGGCAAATGATGCCTGGAGGTCATTGTTACGAATTGGCTATCTCAGATTTCTGATGTCACTATCACAGTGAAATATGTGGGCTTGCTCCCAACATGGACTTTTATACTCCTCGCATGACGCATTCCGAGCGCAGCGCCACTAATATGCATATTGCAGTTTTACTCAGCTACTCTTACTTGGCAACATATTCAAATTTTACACGGTTTGGCTTATTTTTTAGGCAGTTATCGCTATTTTTGTGATTTTTCCTTAATTTATGATAACCAGTGTATATGCTTATAAAGATCTTTATGTTTCAAATTAATATTAACACCTAGGAAAATCAACACCCCAAAATAATCAGTCTCTTCTGCTATGAATCAAGTACCCAAATTTCACCTAATTTGATGATTTTAAGCACTCAATTTCTGATCAATGAATTATTGCATGTACGCAATGATTATGCATAATAAATCGGTGTTTGAAATTAAATAATATATTAAATGAATTGAATTAGCAAAGAAGTTTACGACACTTGCAAAGTGTTTTCGACAAAAACCGAGCAGGTTTAATAAATAAATAAACATTTTGCTAATATAATAAATGAAAAGTTACTTAAGCTAACTTAAATGTAATACTAAGTTGATGGGCTTTTTAATTTTATTTAAACTTGGAGTCAATTTTTGCACTTTTTGAAAAGCTTTTAATATATATTTAAAGCCATCATTGTTTTGTAAAAAAAAACTGTCCGAATAATGATTCATAGTATTAGTAAGGGAGAAATTCTTATCAATGAATTATATTAAACAAAACTTGTTACCCTCACCATAGTTATTTACATATGAGATGTTTTAAATATTAAATTTAATTTCTTTAGCTTTTTATTTAGACTTAAACTAAATGCTTGCTTAATTATTAATTTTGATGTTTAACTTTATTAGATATATGTTCTCTTCGTGTAATACTGAGTTTTAATTTATTGTATCTTAACAGTTTTAGGCCTAAAGTAAAAAATGATACTATTTTTGCTGCTTCAGCACTTACTCAGTTCTTGAATTTTATTACTCGATTGGGTAATAAAATTCAAATGGATATGGAATACCAAAATTGTGTGTAAAATTTTAAACTTTTAAAAATCATTTTGCCAATTTTAAAATCTGCAAAAACTTTTTTAAATAAAATGTAAAGTTTTTTTTTTTTTTTTGCACTGGAATAAAGAGCAACTTTTTTTGTTTCAAAATGCTGATATGATTGTCCGCAAGAAATGCTAATATGATATATTTTAATTTGTAAATTCAGACTCACTGTGCTCATATGAGAAGAAGTCTCATAGAGAAATAGCCCACCAGCAGTCTAACAGTGTAGTTTGGTCCACAAAGAAGCTAGGTGCATGGGCATTTTCATGGTTTTCCTCATGTGAAACATGTATATGACAAAGAAAGTTCTCTACAAAAGCATCCCTCCCTTTAGGCAGATAGCCATCGATTCTTTTGCCATAATCAAATAAACCATAGTAGATATCAACTCATGCACCTATTTTGGATCTTCAAAATGGCTTACTCTTCATTTCATTTCAACATAATAAATTTTATGTTTTTAAGTAAAGCATCATGCTTGAAATGTTAAATATTGACATATGATTCAGACTTACTCCTTCAAATTTGGTAACCCATACGAAGTGAAGAGAATAAGGTACCATGAGCAGATCTACTGCCCATAAGAATACAAAGTAGTTGCTATTCTTTAAAATTATCAAAGTGACATACAACATATAAGATTAATAATAATATTTAGAATTTTTAATGCATGAAATTTAACTAGTTAGCACATTCTGAAATGTGTTATACCTAAAAGACAATTTAACAGTACTGTAAATAATGTAAATGAATAATTAAAACTTTCATAAATCAAGACCTGATGGCTGACAATTAAAACTAACGTAATATGAATTTGGCAGCAGTTAGATATGCTTAGAATTCAATGTAACCTGACCTAGTGTAAATGCTATATTGCAATCCAATTACATTAGATGTATAAGGATAAAATATTTGCATAATTACCTTTACAACCAATTTCATTTAAAATGAATACCATGCCACTTAAATTTTAAGCAACAACAACAAAAAAAAAAAAATTAGTATTTAATTTTACATTTCTTCCAATAGCATCCCCTTTTAGCAAACTTCTTATTCCTGGCAAAAAATTTAATATCTGCACTCGAATGTTAGATAACTATTTAAGTGCTAGTCCATATTTTGGATCAACAAGTTGAAAATTAATTGCAAAACAAAAATTTATTTTCCAGATTGCTTTATATGAGTGCTTTAAAATTAATTGAAATTAGATTTCAGAGGGAATGATTACATTTTGCAAAACAAAATAATACTAATGTTCCATTGAAATGTAATGCAAAATAAACAAATATTGTGGCTCAATTGTTGAAAACTCTCTATTTTATTTATTTATTTTTTTCATGTGAGTGTCCTTTCAAATTTCTTAAATTCCATATGCCACATATAAATGTTTATATCAAGAGATATTTCAGTTACATAAATTTAATCAAGAACATGGAAATCTATGATAAGCAAAACTTTAAGCAAAAAATTAAATGGGAGGGAATCTAAAATATGATAATGGTTATTGCTTAGATTACAAACTTGTTTATGTAAAATAATGCAAGACATACCTAATAAAGGTAGAAAATGTCCTGTTATGATTGTGAATGAAAAAAAATATTTTTGAAATTTATTCAATCAAAGATAAAAAAAGTAAATTTCTTTTCTTGACATCTAATTTTGTAGCTATATCACACATCTAAATAACAGTACATTTAACTTTTGATCTTTTGACTGATATGTGTATAAACTCTTTTAATGAAAGTTTCTTTTTCCCCGGTTTATTAATTTTACTGAAGTCTTCAACTATAACATAATTAAAAGTACTTTATGCATAATGAAAATGTCTTCAACTTTATATTTCATTCAGTATCTTAATTTTGGCTACTGTTACCAAATTTTTAAAATATTTTTTTCAGAAGTAATATTTGATATTGAAATTTATTTATATTTTCAAAACTTCTTCCACTTTCAGAGAAGCTGTCTGTGGTAAATGGTCACCATAAGAAATTTCATTGTATACTCCTAATTTATATTTATTAACTTCACGCAGTGGTTACTAGGCAGCAATTAAAAAATATATATTGAAAATCACATATTGCTATATATAGATTGATTTGTTTTAACACTTTAATCATTTAAGTGATATGGCTCCATTTATGTTCTGAAAATTCATCACTATGAGCAGTAAACACATATATAGTGTTTCTACACAACCATTCATGTTCCCAAGAATTCCATTATTTGTTATATACTCATAATGCTTGCATGCTTACATTCGTTGCAAAATTCAACATGTAAGCTGCTTAGGATTGCCAACTCTACTGAGTTGCAATAAGGGATACTACAAAATGCATTCATGTTTAATTGCTTTGAAATTATTATTGTAAATTGTTGGAAAACAATAACAACTTTCTTTCACATTAAAATCTATTAATAATTAATTTCTTATAAATTCAACTAAATGTCAATTTAGTTTACTTCTTCACTCATTTGACATGGAACTAAAAATTCTTTCATAATATGTTTATATTGCAGGAACTGAAAACAAATGTGAAACCATTTTTTTAAATATTCATACATTTATAATTAGCATTTTTTAAAATCATGTGCCATTTGTGTTTCATTTTGCCATTTGAACTGTGTTTAGGATCTTGCAACATTTTTTAATTAATGTTACTTCATCAAAAAGGTCATCCACATTCAAATCCAGTTTTTTCTTTCATTTTGTATTTTCAATAACATCAACAAAAATCTGGCATACTGGAAATGAATTATTCAACAGAATTAGAGCTGACAATCTGCCAAATAAAGAATTTTTGTTAAAGTAAATAAGTAATTGTTGAAGAAAAAAATAATTTAGTCCTCAACATTCTTTGAGATTCAGCCTTATCTAATTTTTTCTTATGTTCATGAACTTGAAAGCCAAAAAAATTCTTTAGCATATCAAGATTTATGCTTATTCACTAAGTTCATCAAAACATTGAAAATATCTACACCAAATTTATTGCCAAAATGTTGGGGTCCTTAGAGACATTTAGTGGAAGAATACTGTCAAATGTGATAACAGTTGCAACACTGAAGGAAATCTTTCAGCTAACTCAAACATAGCCTCAATGATATTTGAAAGAAGATGCATATCATAAATATAATTTTTCATTCAAAACCTAAAAAAAAAAATTGTCTACTAAATTCTATGCTTTTGGCCTATAGCAGATAATTCATTTCATTGTTCACTGCTTGCAGATGATATAACATATTTTAAATTTGTTTTAATTTTTTTTATTTTTACTAAAGCAGAAGGATTAGCTAGGGATAGTAACGGTGGGTTTCCTGGCAAAAAACCTTAGGATTAGCTAAGTTTCCCATTCAACATATTCCACTTTAATTTTTATTTCACAAGATATGATTTTTGATATGAAATAAAAAATGTAGTATGGAAAAATTAGTAAAAGATTTAGTAGCAGCTATATTACTATATTAATATAGATATAAAATGTAACGAGAATAATAAATATATTTCAATAATCACAGTATGGTGTCTATAGAATTATTATCTATCAGAAGAAGTTTGAATAATTGTTGAGAATAATCAATTGGTCTGCTTAACAAATGAGAACTTGCAAGACTAATTTCAAAATATTTATATAAAAGGGACAAGGACAGGAAAGCTGATTAAAGGACTGTCATTTCCAAAAAAGGGATGGTTGGCAAACCTTATATTGCTGGGTGGCAAATATGATCCAATTCACAAAATCTAACTGACAGTATTTGTACTCAACTGCAATTTCAAATGAACTTCTAAAATATATTAAATAGCTAATTGTTAGGTCAGTAGAGTTCAGCAATGACACATTTCTACGATTAGAATCCAAGTTTACACTAGAAGGGAGGAACTGTAATGAATTAAGTCATCAGTTGAATAAATAAAAATAACCTAAATTTTCTAGTACTCTATTCAATGAGAGTTACATATAAAATATTATTTATTATTTTTAATGTGAATGATATGAATATTCAATGAAATACATAATTTTATTAAAATTTTTGCAGTTATATTTAATCGTTTTTAATACACTTAGCATTGAAAATTGGCACTTAATTCGTTCAACATGTATTTTGTTGTAGTAAATGCAAGGTTCATAGCAACATCTAATATCAAAGAACTCAATGCCGTTGAAGAATCCCAAATGAGAGAATGTTTTCACTAGAATTTTTCTCAGTTGAAATGTAACATGTAAAATTATCAATAAATTTATTTAGAATAAACTATGGTAAGGAAAATTAACTATAATTCAGGAGAAGGGCTAAGACCTATATAGCATAAATTTTACAAATAATTGTAAGCAATGCACTAGAATCTTGAAAATCTATTTAAAAATAAAAGTTGAAGATTCAAAATTATTAATAACCTGAATAAAGTATATATTTTTCAAGTAATTGAAAAAATAAATACATTATAAAATTTGAAACAAAACAAATCAGAAGTAAAAATCTTTATTCCATTCAGAACTAATATATCAACTCAGCTGAAGCCTGCAATAAATATCTTCTTTCTTATATTTTTACAATAACAAATATCAAAAAATAAAATTCTTTTTTATAAAACATCTTATGAAGAGTCAACAGTCCAACTTGCCACATTTTAAAGCTTTTAAAACCAATGTAAATATCTAATAAGACATCACATGGATGAAGGAACATCAATTCTCAATCATTGACTTGTTATATTATTCAACATAAAAACAAAATGTACAAGGACCAAAACAATTTGTTCAACATATGTATATATTATTATGTACATACATTTAATTTATGGGACAGGGAAGACTAGGTACTTGTAACATGATTTTATAAATAAATACAGCGAGGAATGTCAGACTTCACTTGTACTTATCTGTGGCATACTAATAATACCAGCAATGGCTTCAGCCTCCCATTGCAACTAGAAGAAACAATAATATTATTTAGTTTTACAACAAATAAAAAATATGTGTTCAACAATTATAAGAAGAATCTCACTACCAAAACTGAATATGAAATACATAATGATCCAAATACAACAGAATGCTGATTTAATATCGCATACTAAGAAATGAATAGTTAGACCTTTGGAATCTTTATTAAATGAAAACTTAAAATAAAAAAGCAATAAAGTGCTATATTTTTTTCATTTAATCCACAGAGTACAGTCCAGAAATATGTAAGCTACATAAAATGAGAAAGTTTATTATGAAATAAAATAACTTATAAATAATAAATTATATACCCAATGAAATGCAAATTTATTAATATTCCTGAATCAATTTTAGATTATATCTGGTTGTAATGAATATTTTTCACCAAAAAAACATTCTTAATAAAGTTAGGGAAAAAACACGAAAGCAGCACTTTTAGTGCACATAGTAATCACCACCCAAATCTGTGATTTTCTGCCAACGTTTTGGTAGTTTCTCAGAGCCTTCAGCCCAGAAACTTAGTGGCCACGACTCTGAAAATAGATCAACCTCAATTCGCTCATCCTGTATAGAATGGAAGACAGCACCAGCAAGATGTAGCTGCAGGTGTGAAAAATGGTAAAAGTTCGAAGGAGCAATGTCAGGAGCAATATGGTGGCTATGGCGAAAGATCCCACAGAGTCCGGCCGATGAATGCAGACACATGTGGTCTTGCATTACCTTGATGGAACATTACCATTTTGTACCAAAACTCAGTTCGAAATTTTTCCTTGATAGCAGCGTCAACACGGATTAGCATCTCGCTGTTCACCTTACTGTCATGGGTTTTACATTTTTCCTGATACTGTTTGTGGATAATACTATGCCAATCTCACCAGATACAAAGCATGATCTTTTTTGCTAGACAAATTGCACTTTGCGATGCTGCCGATGAGCTCAATGGGCACAGACCAACGCCCTTTTCAGCCTGTGTTGTTAAAGTAAAGTAAATCCACTTTTTATCACAAATGACAATCCAGTCCAGAATCATCATACTTAATAACATATTCAAACGCAAATTCCAGTTTTTAGTTGCCACATCCAAAGTAACAATAATGACAAAAATTACCATTTACTTTAACAGGGCAATAACAATGTTGTTTATAAAAACCTTCTTGACAATCTGTATGTCCAAGGTTCACCCATTCCTGCCAACATCGTCAAATGGTAGTATCATTCTGACCCAAATGTCTAGTGATCAACTATTTAACCATCCTGCTTCAGTCCAATTGCACTACTTATCTTAAATGGTGACAACTACTCATAAAATTCGCGAATCTGCTTATGAGGCATTGGTACAGTCAACACTGGTGGCCAGAACCACATTCTCATGGAAGTTCATGCCTTAGTATAGGAATACCATCTGCTTTATACACTATTTGGATGCTTCAATACAATGCACTGTAGCTACAGCTAGTCAGTCACTGGCCACCAAGAATTAAACGCTTGCATATTTATCATAAGGCATGGGCATACACAATTTCATCCCACTCAGATAAATCCTTCTTAGTGCATTGATTTTCATGGATTGTTACAGAAAGTACTTTATGTTGATAAGGGTTTAATCTTGTCAGACTTTTCTGAGAAACATATTCCTCCCAGAAACACAAAGAAAAATTTCTCAGAAGTACACTATAAAAAAGCAGAACTGTCCTCTAATTAGTTCTTCTCCTATGTGAAACAGAACTGCCAATATAGTTGTCTCCATATTGGCTGAAAAAAATTGCTGAATACGACTGTTCCTAAAAAGGTGCAGTTAAAAATCTGGCATCAATAAATCTGATAAGATATGGGCACCACACTCTTCTGCACCATTTTATCATAAACTTTATTTCTAACGTCGACATAGCATTCACTAGTTTCTCATAGGCGGTCAGGTGGTAGTTTCCATCGAAAATTTAGAAGCTACTGTTGTACTCCTGAAAATGCTTTCTCCCCCCCTCAAAAAAAAGTCCCTGTACCCCAAGTTAACAGCAACAACTGTAATGGAATATTAAAGTTTTACCCTTGCCTAATTTAGCATACATGCTTTTATAAATGACTCTTATTAGCTATTCTTATATACTTTATGATTAAATTGATTTAATAAGAACAACTAAGCAATTTTCTACAAATGATATTAATTTTATGGATTAAAACATACACCACCAAAGCCCCCTGCAATATTTCACAATAAAGAAACCAATACAAATTTTCTTTATTAAAAGAAAAATATCACTTTTAAAATTTAAAAAAAAAAAAAAAAAAAAAAAAGGAGGAAAAAAAAAAAGAATGAAAGAGAAAATACTCACTTGCTCAAATGTTACATCTAAAAAAAGCTCCTGTAAAAATCTACGTGCTGACAGTCGAAAATTGTAATTAGCCATGTAAAAGCATATTTCTGAATACAAGCAAATATCTTGAAAAGCATTAGGAAATTTCTGCTTTAAGCTGTAGAAAGAAAGTCTAATTACAAAATGACATTACATTAAAGGCAATGCTGAATCGTAACATGGACTATATCCTTTTTTACACATCGCTACATAAAATATTTTGGCTCAAACATAAAATTTGCCATGCATAATATAAATAATTTTCAGTAAAATTCAATGATGCTGATATAATTATTTAATAATAAAATTAGGTATTAGAAATCAATTATGATTTTAGCTGCAATGAAAAGCAATAAACTTTTAGAGGTTTCCAGTTCAGCTAAAATCTATGAGTGTTTAAGATACATTGTTTTATTTTATATTTTCCTAAAATTTTATGTAATATTGTTAAAATATTTGGATAAAATTTATTTTTATACTTTAAATTTACTTTGAGATCATTTTAGGACTTATTTCTGAAAACATACTGCTTTAATAAATGACAATAATAATTAGTCAACTCAATAATAAGAATAAAAAGTTAACCATAAAATAAGCTGCATTTATATATATATATCTAAGATATAAAAATATAAATCAAAATTATTAATTTTAATTTGGCAATAGTCTTTTTACTCCCTATTTTAATTTGGCTATCTCCCCTTTCTGTTCTAAATTGTTTATAATAATTTTTCTGGACTGCATCTTTCCAAATTAGTTTGTTTTTACTTGCTTATATAATCCTCCAGCATTGCGACAGCTCATATCCAATCGCAGATCCAGAATTTAAACAAAGAGTTTATAAATATCACTTGCACTTGCAGCCTTTTCCCCTGCTTCACCTTGCTTGGTGATAACCACTTATCATTGTTGCTCCCTTCACACTATCTGGGTTTGCAAACTAGTAGCCATATGCCAATATAGTAGACCTTTTAACTGTTTTAAGAAACGTTTCCAGGGTGCACTGCAAGAGGTACTGGAGCACTAGAGGCCAAATGATGAGAGATTGACTTTTTGCATTATATGTTCACACTGTTTTGTTTGCATAATGCTTGTCTTATTCTCTGCCACAAGGGGGGGGAGGAACTACATGTGCCATAGCCTGCAAGTTTTTTCTTCTACAATGCATTCCATCTGTATAACAGCCACATCTATAACTATTTCTCATAAAAAATAATTAGTGTTTTCTATCCCCTGCATCCTAAGTTTGTTACAACTCACACAGTCATCTGCAAAATTATTACATTTATAATCACCTCATACTTCTCAACCTAAGACAGTCAAAAATCGGGAGATTTTTTAAAGAAGTCAGGATATTTTTTCAATGACAAAAAAGATTTTTTTAATTATAAAGAGTATGTTTTTTAAACAGTTACCAATTAATATCTGAAAGTTCAATTACTAATTCTTATATGTGAGCAGTATATAAATACTTGCATGTAAAAAAAAATTTTTTTTTTTATATATTTTAAGAAAAAATTAATACTTTCATTAATTTTAAATCAGTTTTTGTAAACCAGCTTTCATACAATTTCATTAATAATTCATGTTTAATTAACTTTAAATCAGTTTTTATACAAATTCTCTAAAGAGTGGCAGATTTTGCTTTCATTAAGAAAGGAACTTCATAATTTTATTCATAGCAATTCCCACATAGGCCTGCTTTTGCTAATAAAAGTTTTTCTAATGTGTCATTACTAATATTAGATCTAAATTTAGTCCTTCCTCATGCAAAAACACTGAAAATCTTCTTGCACTCTGCATTACTATAAGGAACTGTCAGGATGGCCACCATTATTCTAGACAGTTCACTATACTTTAAAATTCTATCATCACCTTTCAGTTTACCGATTAAACTCCACTGGATGTCAATCCTAACTGGTTTTATGACTTTATCCAAGTTTTCTAATTGCAAACTGAAAAATTGTGACTGCAATTTATCAGTTGCAACATCAATATCATCATCTTTCATGACTTAATGAAGTAAAACTGGAAATCTATTTAAAAAATATTTTAGATCAGAAAAAGATGCATTTGCTAAAGCAGAATATCTGCAATTTTAGCACATAAAATCACTTCATCTCTGATTGGAAATTTATGTAGTATGTAATCACATACTCAGCAGAAGTAGCTTCTAACATGGAAATAGAACTTATTTTTATCTTCCTCTGAAAGTTCTTCCACTACTTTGTTAGTTGCAGCCCCTATTACCAAATCTTCATCTTTCTTCTTATTTTCTATTTCGCCATAAATCACATCATATATACAATTAGAAGACAAAACAAAGATTAGTTTTACAAACTTTGTTAAAATACCTTTAAATAGATCATAAATCATTGAGTGCAAATCATGAATTAATGGAATTCTGCTTTGTGGAACTGTGTTAGGAACATCGAATGATGGTAAAATGAATTGTACAAAAAAGTAAAAAGCTTTGTTAAAGTTCAAAGACAAAAACATAAACATTTGTTCTTCACAAAATAAACTGACAGTAATCAGAACATGTTTCCCTTGTTGAGCAATTTTTTTATTATTATTATTTTGAGAGAAATTTGTATCATCTTTACACTTACTTTTTGCAGTATTATTTTGAGAACTGCCAATTAATTTGCTCACTGGTACAAAAATTATTTTTCTCAAACCTATTTTTAACAGTGAAAGTAGTAACTGTATCTCCATTTACTTTAGGTATTTTATAACTTCCAATAGAGCATTTTATCATAACTCTAGAAGCATTTACTTCTTCTTTAAAAAATGCAAGAAGTGGGTTCCATTGGTTGAGGACTCTAGATAAACATTTTTTTAAAAAGAGCCAGCGTGTACATATGCGTTTCAAAATTTTTCTTATTTCAGTTTCATACAGCTGTTGAAATTGCTTCAATTTTTCCTTCCTTTTAGAACTCCTTTTTAGATAATAATAAATATGAATAATGTGTTCATCCACATTTATTAGTAAAGAAGTTGCCTCTTTTTTTAGCCGCTAAATATAAAAGGTGGCAGGCGCAGCTCATAATTCGCAAACCTAAATTTTCCTTTTTTAAGATGCCTGGCAACACCAGTCTTCAAACCTAACATTACTGATGCATTATCGGCACTATGTGCGAAGCAATTATCCAGAGGAATTGCATTTCTTTTAAAGCTCTGTTATACTTAAAGCCTATCTAATGTCCTTCTAAAGTGGGGACAGAAAGTAAACTACACTCAATTTCTGAAGACACTGGATTAAAAAAAGAAACAGCAATTGGATACACTTTTGAATTAGTTTTACTGCTTCCATCCGTAGAGAGGCGGAATGGAACTGCTTTAATGCAATCAATAACTGAAGATTTATTTTTCAAATCCATTTCTTTAACAATTGCAGCTGTTTTGTTCCTTACACTTCAGTATTTCTTAGCAATTTTGCTATCGGAAAATATTTTTCTAAATAAACGTGCAGCATGATAAAGCTGCATCATGAATGAAGATTTAATGTGCCTTGGCTGCCAGTTTCCTATTCATTCTGGATCAACATTTCTATGCCATCAAAATTCCTGTTGATTATTATTTCTAAGTTTGTTTCTATTACATACATAATGTGTATGTGTAAATTTATGCAGTGCATAATGCAAACTAAATTAAATGATATGTTTAAAATTCATCTCTCATTCAATAAACTGTATGCAGAAAACAAAAACTGGAAGCACACTGCAATAGAAACGAGGCAAAACAAGCTAAAACCAAAAATAAGAAATTTACATAAATTTACGTCTCTCACTGCATCATCATCAGTAGTTGGAGCAATGGAAGAAGGTCCACTTAAATTGGAATTTTCAGCTTTTTTTTGCTTGTTTATTTTTGTTTTATTTTATATATATATTTATTTTAAAGCTCAGCCTTCATGGTTTCGAAATTTTTTTTTTTTCATGGTGTTGGATTGTTGTTTATATTTGAATGCTTTGTGTTTTAGACTGAGTGTGCTCAAAATAATATACTGATGCTTTTGAAATTTGTTTATGTTTTCAACGCTGTAATTTTGAAATTTATTACAATCATTATTACAGTTATTATCAGCCAATAAAAGTGGGACTGATAAAGACACAGATTACTTTGAATGTTTTTATGAGATCATTTTTTAAGTTTTAAACTTTAATTTGCATCTTTATTGGTTGAGAAACTGGATGATTTTATATACTTCTTTTGTTGCACCAATCCCCTGATGACGATGCAGCAAAGGGTATAAATTCCTCACTTCATTTTTAGTTTTGGCCCCTTTTTCTTGGAGTTTGCCAATATACTGTTCTGGCTTTAGGTTTTTGCATGATTTATTCCAAACTGAATATGGGATGAATTTTAAATATATTATTTATTTTAATCTTGCATCATTACCACAACTTCTTTGTTGCTGCTTTCAGCATGCAATTAGATTAGGTTTTGATCTGCTTTTTACTCCGTCTTCATTCATTTTTGTGTACATATATATATAAATTTACACATTGCAGATTTACATTTTAGGACTTCTTTGGGTACACTGCACAAAAAAAAAGAGGGGGACAGTTGATGAAATTCAAAATGCATTTTTCATGTCCTGAAAGTGAGACTTAGGATATATATTAGATTTATATATAGCATTATTATAATTATATTAATATATATAGCATTATTTGACACCAAAACGGACTTTTTCTAAAGTAATATACCAATTTTTTTCTTATTTCGATTCTACAACTCAAATTATGCCTAGATATTAAATTTTGCCATCTCAGGTGAGAAATTTAAAAATTTATCTTGGTGCACTTTCCCTTCCCAGTTTTTGCCAAGAATAATTCACTTGGCGAACTTCTTGATTTATAGCAACATATTTTCCTTTAGTTTTTTTCATTGTCCACGAGAAGAAAAATTTTTTGCAAGGTATGCTTAAAAATGCAACTACTCGAAGATGATGGGAAAAATTTTATAGGTTATAATTCCAACCTTTTTTTTTGAAAAATTTATCAAAATTACTTAAAATATAAATTTTAAAAATAAATCATAAAAAATTGGCGAATTTTATTTGAAAGGAACCTAAATTTCAAAATATGAAAGGGAGAATCAAATAAGTTTAATAAAAAAAGCAATATTAATAAATATATTCCAAATTCAATTAACACTGAGAAGCTAAACTTTTGAGAGTTAATTTTTTAAAAACTACTCATGCAATTTTTACAATAATTGGCAGTTTGGCATAATCTGAGTCGTAGAATTGAAATATGGTAAAAAAATTGGCATGTCATTTCAGAAAAAGTCAGATTTTGTGTCAAAATACCTATATTAGAACAATGTTATATATAAATCTAATATATATCCGAAGTTACGCTTTCGAGACATGCAAAACGCAAGGTGAATTTCGTTAATCAGTACAGTAGAACGGGAGATATAGACCTGTCCTTCCCCCCTTTTTTTTCTCACAGGATACCTCTTACATATGTCTTAAATAAGAAACAATAGGAAAATAAAATCATTTAATTTTTAAGCATGTAAAATATCTTATTTAATGTGCTGAATCCCTTAATGCTAGCCAATATCAATACAGTACAATTATATATAATTATTTAATGTCATAGAATAATTTTAAAAACTTACTTTAACAACCCTTGCTCAGATGCTTTAACTGCTACAGAACTGCACAGATTGGTAACAAACCGCATTGCTTCTTTACGAATTAAATTTTGGCTGTTTTGACACTCCTCTTTTGACTTTGGCATACCTTTGGAAAATAATAAAAATGGAAATTAATCATAAATTATTATCAAATTTAAACAATCGCCATTATTTTAAAGTTATTTAAATCCTTATCATTGATTACTTTTTTTTAACCTGATTAATATGTTATTTATTTCAACAATTTAAAAACATCATTCTGTATTTCTTATCAAGTATACATCCTTATTAATTATTAAAATATAAAATAAATACCATAGAATTGAATTTAAACATAGAGTTGTATTATCTTAGGACTTATAATCCAGGATCAGAAGCTTTCACACAGAAAAGAAAAAACAGACGCTATACTATCCTGGAATTGAGTAATTGTGTTTATGTACTAATACATATAAATTATATTTATGGTACATGCATAGCTGCCAACCTCAAAATATGAAAAACCGGAAGATTCTTGCAATAAAATCAGGAAACATCAAGGAGGTTTTTATATTAGGCAGAGGCACCTTCAAAAAACTCCAAACTGACTTTAATTTGCTTTTTGTGCTTGATTATAGTTATTCAACTATTTGTAGTTTGATTCTGATACAAAATATGCTAGTATTTATTTAGATATTCTAAATTTTACGTTCTTTGGCTAATTTCATTTTGTAACTCTTACACTTTTATACCAAGAAAATCCTAAGTAGGGAAGGAAAGCTTTTATTTATCAAATCACTTTTAAATATGATAAAAATAAAATTAGCAATCAATATGCATAATATTGTGTGGATAAATTTAATAATGTGTCATATACTGATGTAAAACAAATGTTAACTCATTAAACTTTGATTGAATCTTCATATAAAGTTCTACAAATGTCTATAATAGATTAAGATAATTCAGATCAAATCAAATTCAATAAGAAAAATTACACTAAAAATCATTACTTATAAGCAAATGAAACTTGAACAATTTAAGTTTCATTAAATCAATGAATTTCATCCATTTCATTTTCATTTATTATTTCCTTTTCATTCATTCATTCATTCAAACGTTTTCCTAATAAAGGATAAAAATTAAGACTGTTGATCTACTAACAGACCAGAATATATGATGATAAATCGGAAGATTTTCATTACAATTAGAGAGAGTTTGTAGCTATGGAATTCTGTCGATAAATTACGAAACTGATTCCGCAGTTAGAAGGATCAAACCATGCATTCATTCGCATAATTTGGATATTGTTATCAAATTGTCAAAGTCCTACACAACAAAAATATATGAAAACATGAACCTTGTATCAAAAAACATAAAAACACATTGCTTGTTGTGATCAACACGTCTATTAATATGATCAAAACAGTATAAGATGAATTTGTTAAGCAGAAGAAAAGTCATCAAATAAAGTCAAAATAAAGTACAGAAATTTCCAAATGACAAAGAAAAGTCAATAAGTAAGGGATTAAGTCATCAAACTGCCTAGTTTTGGTTTAAATCAAATGTACAAAAGAACCTGTTTTCCAAGTTTTATGCAGATGAACTAGACTAACTAGTTCAAAGATGCTTGAAATCTAATGACCTTGTTTTTTATGCATCAAAAATTTCTTCATCGTATTTTGAGCTTCATAATCTAATTTATGTTCTGGCCTAGGAAATACTCAACACAATAAAGAACTCTTTTGAGCATGCAGTTTTTTAGTAAATAATGAAATAGAGGAAACAATGTCTTCAACTGATATATACTCTGAGGAATTCAATGCTCAGGTGATTATTGGTGATAAAATTCAAGTTGCAGCACTGATGACAGAAGAAGATAATTTTCCTATTTCTTTCTGAAACAAATCAAAGAACATCACATTATAAACTTTCTGATGATGATGATGATGAAATCAGTAATTTTCTACAAATGCTGAGATGCCCTCTAAGCATTTAGATTAGGGACACCGCATCAGTCCGGTAATTCCCAGAAACAATATGAATGTAAACAATTCAAAAATAAACTGAATGTTAATAACTTTTTCCAAATTAAAATGCTGTGAATGTAAGCATTTATATCCTTCTAGCTTATTTATATTAAACTGATTAAATTCCACTGGTATTTTAAAAGATATTTTTCCTCATCATTTAATATTATCATTTGAGTAGAGTTGTCAAAATAGCCATGGACCAATGTAATCAGATTAAATGATGCCCTCTGTATCTAGTTGAACAAAATAATAATAAACAGAAAATTTAGGCAAATACTAATTGTCTTGCAGCACTACATTAAAATTTACTGTTAAAAAAATTGCATTTAGCGGTATTCACAAAGTGTGGATATTTATCTTAAAATTAAACATGTACAGCAGATAATTGTGAGCATATTTTTCAGTTTTCCAAAATTATGCATGTTTATACAGAGAATGGATCTGCTGATCAATTCTATCAAATGCAAAACTATCTAAGCTTCTAAATGTAAAAGAGAAAATTAAAACAGCCTTTTAGTTAAATGTTTCATTATGAAAGCTGTTTCATTAAATGATGATATGTAAAGATGTATATTTATATATATATTAAAAAGAAATTTCAGACAGGTTAATGGAAGAAAAAAGAAGAAATATATACTTTGAGTAATGAACACCACATTATAAAACTTCAGCCTCTTGCTTCAAATAACTGGCCAAAGCAAAAATAATTTGCACCTCTTTTAGGTGATCTAAACCCACAGAAAGTCTTCTCGGCCAAGAGTCATGGTTATTAGAGGATTCTAGCTTTACTATCTACAGAAGTTATAAGATTGATAAGGTTAAATAAAGGCCATGTGATAATGCTTTGCCAAGTCATAAACCTGAGACATATAATAAGTTTCATTTAGTTCATTCCTTTCAATTTCACAAACAGCTTTATGACTTCCCAGCCCCTCTCGCATTTGCATTCATGAAAACAAAAAGATTTTATACATGCAAAGAAAGTACCAAATTTTTATATAATCCTAAATTTCTGTGAACGATTTAATAAAATATAACTGTTTTTTAAGATCATTAAAGCACGATATTAAACAATAAATACTTTCATTAAATCCTCATAAGTGACAGAAGAAGTTTCTAATAAAGAATTTATGCAATCAAAAGATAGGAAATAAAAAAGTCTGCTGTTTTATTCCTTTTTTAATATCAAATTCTGGATTATTCATTTTTCCATATGAGCACTTATGCATAAAACATGTTATCATTTCCAATACAATCAAATAAAATAAATATTTCATTTCACTGCATAAATAAATTATTTGGTCTTTTTAATCATCTGTACTCCCATCAAAATGCTGTGAATTCAATGGCACTACACAGCATTTGGGAACTTGTAAGAAACTAATTTTTTATGAAAATAATGCATGAAGAACAAAAGTCATTATCAAAATGGCAGCACGCTAAGAATTTCATATAAGAGCAATTAATCAATAAAATTTAAAAAGCAATAAACATCAGTAATAAAACACTTACTTTTCTGAGAAATCCACCTATTTTGTTGCTATTGTTTTCTCCATGTATGCAACAAAATGTTTTTGCTTTAAAAAACATCAAAAAATGCACAAATTTCAGTTTCATTTATACAACTTAGACATTGTGCACCAAGCAAAACAGGCATACGCTACCAGCGTGCCTCATTTGCCATAAATACTTTTTGGCAACATTGTGCATTGCCTCATAACTTTTTTGCGACATACTATTTTGCTTCATGTTAATCAGAAAATATCAAATATTAATTTTGTTTAATTATCTTAGGAATTAATATATTATTTAATTAAGGCACTTGAGGGCTACCTCTCTGAGTTGTAATCCAATTTTAACTGACAGTTCTTTAGCAGTATATAATCAAATGGTCTCACACCCTATGAGAGCTTTCGGCTAAATAAATTTTAAGTACTTACATTCCGCAAAGACACAAAGCACAATCTACGATTTGGGTTTTCAACCTAAGCCCAATGAATTAGCAATATGTCAGCCCTTGCTAGCCACTATATTATATAGTGTAATACAAACTTATATATATATATATATATACATATCACCTCATACATAATACATTTACATACTTTTTACATCATGCTGCATTTCAGTTTCATTAAAATTCTTTAATTACATTAATGAAAAAGCCATCATAATAATTTTATAGCATATGTTACTGAGAAAAACTAATAAGCACTATTATTAATAAATTAACATTGCTTACCTTTAAGAGAGTTGGATCTATCTAAAGGCATTTTCAGCCTTTCATTGACACAATGAACAGGCTTTCCAGAAGTTTCTTCTGTCTCTTCTGAAACAACCATGATAAAAAAAACAGCTATAAATTCATTAACTGCATTATAAATTGCCTGTTCTTTTTTTCCAATTTATATACAATTAGTAAAATAAAAATATATTATAATAGTAAGAAAAAAATATCAGGATAAAAAAAAAATAAAAAAGGGGAGGAGTAAGAAGCTACAGAAAATATTATCCAAAATCTAATTCAAATGGTTATTTTAACAATTGACTGTATAGGTACTTTTTGATTAGCAAGCTGTCTGCTGTAATTGTGCAACAAAGTGCCAAACATGACAACCTATCTATTTCATGGCAACAGTAACTATGCAATGACACATTGCATATAAATGGGAAGAGAGAACATTGACCAATGATTTTCCTCCTCATGAAGAAAGAAAATAAAAGAATCGTTATGGATAATAAGAACTGGCACAGCAAAATGGAAAAATAAACAAACATGAAACTGCTCTCCACTACCTAGATTCTTACATATTATCTGTCGATCTGGAGAAACACTCTCATCACATTGTCTGGTATGTGGTGGTCTATATAACAACATGGCTAGTATATTTCAAGTAGGGATGCCCCAAGTAGGGATGCTTTATTGCTATTTTGTTTTTGGTGATTGTTGGCTGCAGAAAGTTTATCATTTACCTCCGTTTCGTCCCAGTTGCATGTGTCTTCTCTGTACATCTTTATATTACTTTCAATTATTTTTGTTCTGATTATTTCTTTTGTAATGACATTTGTTAAAATTTATTTCTATTTATTTGGGTCTTTTAGTAATTTGGTAATCACCATTTTTTAAAAATGCCCTTCTACTTTAAGAAAGATTTAATTTTATTAGTTTAAGATTATTTTCTAATAGAAATCTCAGGCTCATCAAGCTGTATAAAATGTTGCAGAATTTTATGCTTCTGAAGTTTCAGTGAACTGTTTAGTAGGTACTCTACCCCAAGTTTTGAAAAGGACACCTCAAATGATCTAAGTACCTCACTATACAATTAAAAAAAATTAGGAGTGAAGTATCAACAATGAGTGAAGAGCAAATTCTAAGTACACATGGAAAGAATCATAAAAGGCCTGCTGATCAAAACTGCAAAATTGATAATTTTGACAAATGTGTTATATGGTAGATAATACAAGACTTTTATACAGAGAAAAAGAAAGTGCCATCCATACAGAAATTGCTCTCTGTGTTGAGAGAAAAAATAGGTTTCTTATGAGAAATGAAAAAACTCAGAAAAGTGAATGCCACATCATTTACATCAACGAAACATGGATCGATAGTAATTCAACATTCAAGGAACGTTGGCAAGAAGAAACAGTTTTGGGCACACAAATGAATGTTAAGTAAAAGAAAACAGACTGTTGTATATGTTGGTTCTTTCACAGGATTTGTTCTAGCTGCTCAATTTGCATACAAAGTATTAGCTAAAAGCAGGGATTACCATGGACAAATGAAGTATGAAAACTTCAAAACACCAATGTTAGAAAAGCTTTTCCAAATTTACGAGCCCAAAATGTGATGTGCATGGACAACGCTCCACACAACAAAAGTTGAACATCCAGAACCCACAAAAGTATGCTACAGAGCAAATGGTAAACTGGCTGAAGAGGATGGGATATATTGCAACTCCAAAATGTGAAAAGCAGAACTGTTCAACTTGATAGAATGCAATCATCCTAAAAACTAATCCAGCAAGCAAGTCTCTACTCAATGGC
Source organism: Stegodyphus mimosarum (assembly GCA_000611955.2). Lineage (NCBI taxonomy): Eukaryota > Metazoa > Arthropoda > Arachnida > Araneae > Eresidae > Stegodyphus > Stegodyphus mimosarum. Next base: position 300,284 of record KK113396.1, read on the forward strand.
AACTGCATTGCAACTGTGAGAGAAAACTTGAAAACTCTTACTGCTGCAATGGATTTCTGCAATAATTAGTGGATGAATTTATGATTCAGGGTGGCAGCAGCAATTCTAATTCTGATTCATAAGAACAGGAATTTATGATAGCGATTTATATGATTTTTCAGACATTACACACCTTTAATGTTAAACTATGAACACCTTTAATGTTAAACTACACTCACGTTTGTGAAAATTGCAACACCATGAAGGACTTACGCGAGTGAGCTGAAATTTTCAGGAAATGCAAAGTAGCGCATGATATGCAAATGATTAGAATTGCAAATCCGTAGCGCATGCGTATGCTGAGCAGCGCCCTCTGAACGGCTGATGGATCCGAATAAATAGACGGCTGTAGCGAGGCGTGTATGGTTATCGGTGGTTATCTGCTAGTGGTAAACGTTAACTCAATCTGTACTTATGCCTCGTCGACGAAAGAGAGCGAGATTTGAACAACTTACAGAGTTTGAACGAGGGAGAATCATCGGCCTTCGTGAAGCTGGATTGTTGTATCGTGCAGTAGCCTCTCGTGTGCAGCGTAACAGCAGCACAGTGATGCGCGTTTGGAAGCAGTGGACGGACGAGTGTCGGACAACTCGGAAATCCGGGAGTGGACCCCGAAATGTGACGTCAGCTCGCGATGATAGACACCTGGTCCGCATGGCGCGGACGGACCGTACAGCTTCCTCTAGACAATTGGCAGCACTGTGGTCAATAGCTACAGGTGTTTCATTGTGTGCTTCATCAATTCGTAGACGTCTGCTGCAGTGTGGACTGCGCGCACGGACTCCTTTATACAGGATCCCCCTAACGCACGACCATCGCCGCCTGCGGCTACAATGGGCCAATCAGCATAGAGACTGGCGTGCTGATTGGCAGCATGTCGTGTTTTCTGACGAATCCCGCTTTAATTTGTGGTACCATGATGGCCGCATTCGTGTCAGACGCTATGCCGGTGAACGCCACCTTCCGGAGTGCATTATCGAACGCCACAGTGGACGAACACCCGGAGTTATGGTCTGGGGCGCCATAGCATATCATAGACGATCTCAATTGCTACGAATTGTGGGCAATCTGAACAGCAACCGGTATATCCGTGAAGTTCTACAGCCCGAAGCTGTTCCCTTCCTTCAAAGCTTGCCAGGCGCTGTATTTCAACAGGACAATGCCCGCCCTCATACTGCTCGGATTGTTAAATCCTTCTTTGCAGCGCAGCAGGTACAGCTTCTTCCTTGGCCTGCGTGTTCCCCGGATATGTCGCCAATTGAACATGTGTGGGATGTCATTGGTCGGCGTCTTGCTCGTGATCCTCGTCCTGTTGCGTCTGCAGACGAACTTTGGGTACGCGTACAAACGATATGGAATGCTCTTCCTCAGTCAGACATTCAAACTTTGTTTGACTCCATGCCACGTCGTGTAGCAGCACTTATTGCGGCGCGTGGTGGCCACACAAAATACTGATTCTGATCTCTTGTTCTTGTTTGTTTGCTTTGAACATTTAATCATTTATTTGTACCACTACCACTCAACTGTGTATTAAATTGCATTCAATTATGACGATTCCTTCTTGGTGTTGCAATTTTCACAAACGTGAGTGTATTTTTGCCCACCCAGAAAATGGATAGATAAGATTACTAAACCAAGTAAGACTAAAAGCTGGTAGTTCAACCTGGATGCATGGGTGTTTTCGTGGTTTATCGCATGAGTCAAGTGGATATGAGCCCTTAAAATATCCTCCAAGAATGCATCCCTCCTTTTCAATTGATAGCCTCAGATGTTTTGCCATTATCAGATAAACCAAACCTCTCAAATACTTATGAAAAGATTGGAAAGAAGAAATACTCAGTTTATGGCTGAGAATTTTACAAATGATATTTCTAGATTCAATCTAGATCTAATCTCTGATATTTCTAGTTTATCTTTGCCATAATATAAATGAAACCACAATATAAATGCTACCAAAAGTGGGCAACAATGAGCCTTCGGCAGAGGAGAAACCTCTTTGTGGATAATAAGGAACACTGTATGGTTGTTTTATATCCTATTAGAACCACAAGCCATGGCATGCTTTGTGTAAAAATAGGCTTTTAATATTTAGTGAAAATTAAAAAAATTTCATTTTATTACAAATATATTCATACAAAATTATGTTACACAGTAAAGCTAACAGTAGTTATATGATCCAAGTTTTATATAATTATACATCTCTAATTCATGCAGTGTTATATAATTGATGGATTCATGCAGTATTATATAATTGATGGTCATACAGTATTATATAATTATACATCTCTAATGCACATTTTAAATATAAAAAAAAACAACTGAATAATTTTAAAAAACCTTAAATTTGGTCTGATTTTTATATTCCAATATATTACTTTTATTACAGTATCATTAAGAACATGCATAATACTTAAAATGAGAATCAAGCTTGGTAATTAAGATAAAAGCAATTTAGGCTTTACCTCAGCTTCCCACTACCCTCCCCCATTAAAATGGTAAGCCTTTGATTTTTCTGAAGTAATGAAAAACAAAATAACATTTGCAGAAGTTTTTTATAGAATCATTTGAAAATGATTCCATATCAATTTAATGGAGAAATTTTTAAGCAATAAATAACAGAAAGCACAAAGCAATTAACAAAACAGAAATAACAAAAGCAATAAATTAACAGAAAATCATGAAATAAAGAAAAATAGTTGAACATAATTCAGAGAATGAAGATGTCGCTTTAAATTTCAGAAATTGGATGTAATTACATATAATATGTTGCTAATAAAAGGGATCCTAATATTCTTCTTAACCAACCAGAATTCTAGCACAGTTGCCATAGTATTGTAGCCACATTGACAATAATTGATAATTCTGATAAAAGCCTAAAATTCATCCTTTTCCACATCACGTCACATTTGGCAAATAGAGTTAGTAGATTTTCCTTTCAAGCTCAGAACATTTTCTACATAGCTGTTGGTTTTGTTTTTCTTTTTGTAATTTTTTTAGCCATTCATCTGTGAAAAACAATTTAAAATATTGTACTGGCTGTACAAGATTTGAAGGAAGTTGTAGTCCAATGTCTTTTGGTGATACACTAAAATGTATTCTTTCTGGAATACTTAATTCTTCTGTAACATCACATCACTCATCTAAGTCTTCTAAATACAAATCTGTATTGAGGTTTAAAATAACACAACTACTCTTATACACAACCTACACAATTACTGTAATTATTATTCACCTTTGTCTGTGCACATGTCAATAATTTCAAAGCCAATTTTTCATGGGTCTTTGGCCTCATATACAAGAGAAAGTACTGTGCAGAATCGGATTTGGAGCAGACTCAAAGATAATGCATGCATATTACTCCAGACAGGAAACAGAGAACAAGAAGAGAATGAGGGAGTGATTAGAATGATTTCTGACACCTGTGATAGGGAACACTAACATAGCTTGTACCCAAATGTTATAAATCCCTTTAGATATGCGTAATGTATTATTATAAATATTAGCTCAAAACGGCAGAGGGGAAATTAGTACATAGCATTATGAAAAGTATTAATGTTGTGATGGCTTAAAAATATAATTAAAAAAAAGAAAAGTAAAATTAATTATAATATTCCAAGAATATTACAATTGCTTTTAATAATTGTCATTCTTCGCCTCTTCGGTGATATAATTTTGCTACTACAACTTGAAGTATCAGAATCATAATCAACATTGTCATCTAAATTATCTTTTAACGCTTGAAAATCAAGTAGGTATTCACTATCACTCAGCTCTAAATTTTCATCATAACATTCATTTGTTTCCATGTTTTTAACCATAAATAAGGTCATAAAATAATTTAGCCTCAATATTAGAGGCTTAGCATATTTTAACTACAGATAACAATTGCCAACGCCAACAGTGACATAGCATCTTAAACATAATCACATTAAAAACATTTGGCTTTGCAGTGTAGCCACCAGAGTTACTGAACAAATAAGCAATATATCCATACTGAAGCCAACATAGTGCTAAGGGTTAAGATCAGGGTAAATGCAGAGGTAACCGAAGTCACATAATGAGCAAACTTATGAATTCACAAGAGCGACATAATGAAGAAGTTTTCCCAAATAGTCATGGCTACTTCTGAGGAAAAAAATTCACCACACAACATGGTGACATGTAGAGTGCCAGAGAAGCTTCTAAAGAAGTCTCAAAATAGATGCTCAACTACTTATTACTTTTGATGGTTAGTTCATTAATTAAAGATAGACAAAATTCTGTGTTAAAGATGAAAATTATACTTTAAAATACAGGCAGGGTCTTTTTAAATCTGATTTATTGCATCAAAGTTGATAAAATATTTATTTGATAAATAACATTTATTTTGGAAAAACCACACCACATTGGAGAAGCAAAATTTACCAAATAAAAATTTTATAGCTTCGTGCTGATGACATTTTATATTACAACCTTCAAAGCTTATGACTTTCCTTACCATCAATTATTATTTGCTGCAAGCATTTCTTATCATTGAAAGAATGATTACAAAAACAATTATCTTCTGTGTGGAACTCAAATATGACATCAACTGTGCATGGCAGATCTGAAAATAAAATAAAACCTTAATATTGACTATATTTTTCAGCTAAATATTGCAAACTATTTAACATCCAAATTTAAATAATATTAAGTCATAAAAATATATATAATATATTAAATTTCTGTGATTATTATAATATCTGTGGTTATTAGCACTACTTGGAGCATAGTTATGGAAGGTAGCCAGACACATTTTTAAAAGCAAATAGAAAATATTTATTGTTTCCTGTTTTTATTTTAAAGAAATTTACTCAAGCATATCTGCAGACTACTTAATAAAATGTTTACAAATCGCTTTAAAAAAAATCAAATTTATCCAAGCGAACGATTTAGCTCAACTAACTCATTTATAAAATCAGCTTAAAAACATGTCTTTCTTTTATTATGAAGAAGTTTCTAATGAATCCCTTTCTAATTTGAATTTATTTAAATATAGAGATTTATTAGCTAAATTTAAAAATACATGTGCATCAATATTTTTAACAGCAGTTATTTCTCAATGCATTATGATTTATTAAGTATTCCAAAATGTGCCTCAAAGAACTTCAATTCAAACAAGGCAAAATTTTATTCGGTATATTATCTCTTACTTAACTCTAAAAAATATTAAGTTTTAATATGGTGCAAATATATCTAATTATGATTATTTTACATAAAAAGTATTTCTGAATTAAAGTGGAATACCATAAGTACTTTTATTATACAATGAAAAATCATTTTATTTCTTTTCTAGATAACAAAGTTTGCGATTCACCATAAATGAATAGGTGAGTGCAGGTGTAAGTACACTTAAATTTATTGACTTATGTCTTCAATTCCATTGCGGTTTTTTTTTTTTTTTTTTTTTTTAAAAAACTTTCACTACATTTACAATAAAAATATCCGCAGCATTATATTGAAAGAAAAAATATTTTATAGGGACTTTATTATTTATACCGACCCACAGAGACTTTATGGTGGATTACAATGTCATGATGAATCCAGACATTATATCGATCATCACAAGGTCACACAAATGGGGATTGACATGTATAGATAAATCTTATTATTGACAAGTCTTTGAAATTTAACAGTAACCTATACACATAAACCAATAATTCAATGGTGAAATATTAAAGAAAAAAAACATGATTTTTTTCCCTGATTAACATGAAATTTTAGATACTTTATATTTTATTCATTTGAATTTTTTATTTTAATTTATTAATTTAATTATTAAACTGATTATTATATTTCATATGTTTATTTTCCTCTTCTTTACAGTTTTATCTGCATCTCATTTTCTTATCTATAGTTATCAGTTTTATTTGGATATATTTTAGTTCATTAACTTTCTTTTTACTGTATTTTCTTGAATTTGTTAAGACACTAATTAACATCATTATTTATTTTTTGTTTTTTTTAATTACATTTAAAATTTATTCTATTAATCTCTTACTTACTTTTCTGAGATTAGCTGGGTTGCACTTTTAGTTTTTAAATGTTTGATTAATCTCTATTTCACCTCAGAATTTAAATGCTTACTGATCTGCAGAATGATTGCAAAAACTTTATTCAATACACCTGTATCTTATATGCTTTATTTGTAATTAATAATTATACATAATCCATAAAAATACAGAAATTAAAACATGTATCATCCATTTTATTTGTAATTAATAATTACACATAATCCATAAAAATACAGAAGTTAAAACACTGTATGTGATTTTTAACATAAATACTTAATAAAATAATGCAATAATAAATATAAAATAAATAAATTTTAGAATATGTGATTTTAAAATCAAGTATCATTAAAAAAAAAAAAAAAAGGAATTTATTATCAATTATCCACCTAAAATTAAATTAATGATTGATTTAATTAATTTTGCTTATTTAACACAGCTAATAATGCTGTAAAAATAAAAAATTAGATATTACTAATAATTGTACCATTTGACAACTTCATATCTTGAATATCTTCAGTACTTTTATTATACAGTTTTGGCACCTAAAAAAAAATTCCAGTCAATAACATTTAAATCAAAATGTAAAATTTTCAGAAAATATAATACATATATACAACATACACACACACATTAAACAACACATAATACATATGCTAAAGTATCTCCATTCCATGCAAATATAGTATAAATCAGTCACATATTTTTAGTTAAAAGAATTCTTATGTAATATCGAATTATTTTCATATAACTATTAAATTACTCTTCAGAACAACAATAGAATGATTTTTATTTAGTTAAACCCAGTAAGGCTAGACAACAAAAAGCACGAAAAAAAAAGGCCCCTCTAAAGAAGAGGGATCTACAATGGTTATCATTAATTAAGTAAAAATTACAAAAATCATGATTATTCAAAAAGTTACACATAGAATTTAATGAAACTGACCCAAAGTATACAACATATAGTCAGGTATAAAATGACATGAAAAGAAATTATTAGACAATTATGATGGTATAGAAATTAGCATATGTATACAATGAACAAATTGGATGTGTCAGTTTTGTATAGAAAAATTACCTTCAATATAGAGTATGATTTCTCTTAGAAGCAATACAACATATACAGCAATGTGTAATGCTATCAATTCTGCAGTCTATCATTTCTATAAGAAGTGACAGCTATTGCTCTTGCAAAGCAGTTGCAAGGGTCTGAAGAGAAGGATTGAGAGCAACTATATGTCTGCCTGAAGCATCCCAAACATTCTCAACAGGATTCAGGTTCAGTGATCGAGCTGGCCATTCCATGCGCTAAATTGTTTGCTCCTGAAGTTAATCATCCATGACGCGAGCCCTGTGAGGTCTAGCATTGCTGTTCTGTAACAGGAAACTATCACCTATTACCCCGGCATAAGGGTGCACATAAGCATCAAGGACGTCATCTCTAGAGGCTTGAACATTCATGGTTCCACAAGGAAAGACATGGAGGCCTGTGAGCCCACCCAAAGAGATACCACCCTGAACACAGACATTGCCTCCTCTGTATGCATCTCTTTCACAGATGTTTGATAGATGATAATGGGTTCCAGGTTCTCTGCAAATCAAGTAATGCCTAATACAGCTTTGGAGGTGAAACCTGGACTCATCCATAAAGAGAACAGCCCTCCATTGATCAGCTGTATGGTGGGCATCTTGACATGCCCACCGCAAACATTCCCTTCTATGGCATGGCGTGAGCGGCAAGCAAATGGCTGGTCGCCTCATGTAAAGACTTCCTTCATGAAGCCTTCTATGCATGATTGATATCAACATCAACCTTCCAGTGGCTGCAGCGAGGGAGAACCAGAGTTGAATCGGAGTTGAAGTTCTATTCCTTCATGCGCAAAACAACCAATATCAGTCACCAGCGTTAGTCGTAGCTGTTGGCCGTCCTTGCCTGAACCCTCTGGATGCCAAATCTGTGGTTAGAAATTGCTGCCAGTCTATGAACCACAGAGGGACTCGCATTTAGACATCTGGCCACTTCTGACTGACTGTATCCCTCCTTTAGTCTTCCAATAGGACTATCCCAGATGTCTTATCTAAGTATCACAAGGAAATTTGCAGGCTTTCTCTGAAATATGCAATTTTATGCTCCTCAAAGATGACACATTTTGGTTGTAGCACCACTAATTCTCATACTGCAGTTTTACTTAGCAACTATTATGACTATACTTACAACTATTTATTTGACAACTATTCAAATTTCATATGGATTGGCTTATTTTTTTAACAAGTTATCATTATTTTTGTGATTTTTCCTTAATTTTTGGAAATCAGTGTATTTCTAATTGCCCTCAAAACTAATAGAGTTTTATTCAAAATCTATATCAATCTGAGTTTTTTTGCCTAATTTAAATTTTACTAGGCATGTTTCTCTTTCATTTCCAAAAGGCAACAATTTAAGATAATTCACTAATTTCAGAGTATTCATAATTAAATACAGTAGATAGAATACAATCAACTGATCATTCATAATCGCAAAGAAATAATTAGGAATAATTAACTATGATATCTCAAAAGTCTTAATATTTTCCAATTAAATGAAAACACACAAATCCCTAAATCCCTAGATATCATCTCTTGATGAAAATCTGTAATCTGTGAAATGTTCTCCCCCCCCCTCCACTCCATATTCAGACTACAGTTTTTGCAATTACGTGCATTAAAACATATTACACTGTCATTTTATCCAGGGTTAAATTTTTAGAGAAAGAAGTTACTTGCTTTTCGGGGGGGGGGGGGGGAGGGGGGGGGGGGTGGCATGATATAAAAAATGGCCAACCAATTTTTTCTTAGAAGTACCTTATGACTGCATTTTCTTCAAGCCAAATATCTTAGAATTTATTTTCACTTATAAATTAACTATCCACTGTGAATTTTGAGTGTGCATGGTCATTGCCAAGTAGGTAGATTATTTCTAGAAGAAGCTAGAGGCTTCTTTTTGATGCAGATTTCTCAAATCCAGATATACGTCTGCAGGAATATTTCAAGAATTGTAAATAACAGATGTATCATTAAATGCCAGGAAGCTTTTTACTTTAATATAGCTAATTTCAAGTGACAAAATGCAATCTATATTAAACCTTTCACAACATGTAAAGCAATAATTAAATAGATGTTTCTGCACTAATTAAATTATCTATATCACTATTAATATTGTGAATTGCACTATAATATTGTGATGCATTAATTAAATATCCATTTATAGAACTCGTAGAGTCATTAGATTATCAATGTAGGAATGAGAAAAATTTCTCATACTGAGATAATGCATTGCATGACCTTTCTGCTAAGCTGTGCAGGTATTTTTTGTTCAACAGCTTACTACAGCCTTTTAAACTGTTGACAATACAATACAGTTCAGTGATCGCCCTATTGTCAAATTGCATAATCAAACTATCACTAGAACTGTAGTTCAATAAATACAGTTTTCATGATAGTTTGATTTTGTAATAAATTTCTTCAAAATCTTACCAAACACAGAGGTCTTATCCCAGGTCTCTTAGGATAAAGATTTCTTTTCATTGTTGGAGATATTATTCCATTCTTATCAAGCATTACCTTTTACCCTTCATAATGGTGAAAATAACCCAGTTTTTACTGCTGCTGGCTCAGAAATTAATCTAACCAGGCAGGTAAGACACATAAACTTCCATCTACCAAATACAAGTACAATTCATGCAAAACCAACCAGCTCAGCATAGGAATTTTTCTAAAACTTCTGTATGCTGATGTCATGTTGAATGGAATGGTTAAAGTTCCTTAGATAGATGTAACATTAGAATGAAGTTTTACACTAACAGTGCACATAGCAGAAGATGGGATGATCCAACATTATGCATAATAAATTTTGAAAACATATTGTTGAAATGGACACAAATATTTGTGTTTGTATTTTACTGTATACTGGACTTTATTATTTTATAGTCATTGTATGTGTTTAATTACTTTATTATTTAGTAGTAGTACTTGTAATTCTGAGCAACTGACATCAGTATTGTAAAAAGAGCTTCAAAAGAATTGAAGATATAGGCTGATAAAGCCTACCAGGTTCTGATGACAAATTTCTGCTACCAAGATGGCAACATTTAGTGACTTTTTACATGTTGGATGAGACTTCAGAAAACATAATTTTGAGATCCAAAGATAACTGTTTTTCTGTAAGGTTCCAGGAGTACTGCTCCACCTTTGGTTACAATATAAATAAGAGGTTAAAACCTATTCTGTTTCAGACTGACATGCTGTTAAGTTTATTACTCTGTAATTTCAGTCAAAGTTTCTGTGAGTGATTTTGTAATTTGTGATATTTCTCTCAGAGAATTTCAATGTTATCTTCCCCCCCCCCTTTTTTTTAGCACATAAGTCTCCTTGTGAACCACAAATGTACAACATGGGGCTTACAAAAGTAAGTTAATTAAAACTTCTAATATTACATGCATATATAAAATGAACAAAAAAAGAGAACAGGCTATCTAGACTTCAAAATACAGGTAAGTTCACTGGCCATTATCTTTTTCCCATGAACTACTTTTTAACTGCTCTTCTTCATCTGTAAAATATTTTACTACTTTAAACTGAAGTACAGTTTAAGTTTTCCTCTTCATCTGCCCTGCACACTTAAAGAGCATCTTCATGACCAACAATATTTAGCAGTTATATTATACCACACAGCTAACTACTGTACCCCATAAATTTGTAATATTTTTTTGGACAATATTAATATCAGAAAAAGCTAAAATTCATATCTTTTACTAAACTGAATTATAAAATGAAAGAACACACTAGAAATCAAACTATTTTGAAAAATGTTTTGGCCATTAATTCCTTCTGAATATCTATAGTAGCAATACTAAAATGAATAAATTTGAAATTTTCATTAAAGAAATAATAAGCATTTCTTTTTTACCTGTTTACTGAATGAAACAATATGCTAATTCGTTCTGAAATGTGCTGAGTGTAGTTCTGTGATCAAATTTTCAGTTAAAGAAGGTTTAAATCCCAAATAAATGGAAGAATACTTAAATCAAATGTATGCTAATTCATCTCCTTCTTATTCTACATTGAATGAATGGGTAAAAGAATTTCAAATGGAGGCCCTGACATCAGAAAATACTGCTGTGCCCACAAAAAAATATCAAATGATCAGAAATTAAAAGTCAAGGAGATAGCAGCAAAGACTGGATCTATTTAAAACAACTTTCTTGCATATTTTATGACTAAAAGTCATTGCAAGATAAGTACCCTGACTTCTTTCAGCAATTCAGAAACAGCAATATGGATTTAAGAAGCTTGACTGCTTCCTTACAGCCCAGATTTAGCACCAAGTGATTATTGCATATTCTCCAAACTTAAATCTGACATTCATGAAAAGAGATTTGATGATAATGATGATGTGATAAAAACAATCAGAGAACATTTTGAAGATAAACCTCAGATTAGGCTGTAGGGTTCAATTCTTTATTTCTTAGTTCTAACTCCGAACCCCACGGACACTTTACAAGCGAATAATCGCTTAAGTGTGTGAACAGAATACGTGAGACTTAAGGAGGGTTTAAAACCCTTTATTACTCAGTATATTTACAATTTAGTTCTGACTTGGAACTTTATATAAAGCCGCCACTCGGGCTTGGACTTAAAACTAATAATTTGAACTAAACTAGCTTAACTAAAGCTCTTAATGAATATAGCCGAAGCTATCAGAATCTAACTAATTAGCCCCTAAGTATTAATTGAATCGGCGAAGCCTAGCAAGGGCCTAGATATGGCCGAGCATAGTTACAGCTAAGAGAGATGTGGCCACAAGGCAAATGCGCACTAGTCAGGAAATCAGACTGTCTGTCTTGAAGTCGGTTAAGTCACGACTTAAATAGTACTCATTCTCATTTGCATTCTCTGCATTTCTGAATTCACATTCTGGCAGGAAATTGTAAGCTGAAATTAGAATAAGATAGGAAAGATACAAAACTTAAAATAACTGTTAGAAAACGTATAATAAACCTTACAACACTTTTGGAAGCCTATAGTTGCTCATTAACACTGTAAAAGGGGTCTTAAGACCCCATCAAAAATTAAACTGTTAAAATTTTATCTACAGCTCTCAGAAGTATATCAGGCTGGAAATATTTGGATCTCCTTACATATTCTCATTTAAGTTGCCCTATAAACAAATTAATCAGTTTGTCCTTGTGTTTTATAATACACATTCACTGAAAATTCTGCTGTGAACTCATTTAAATCTGCTACAGTACTCTCCTCATGTTATGCAACTAAAAATATAGCTGCCTGCATGTATATATTATACATTACTGGATATTTACAATTGGATTATTTATATTATTACAGTTGGATTATTTATAATAAAACTTAATATTTCAAGTAAAACAGTTTTTCAAACTTAAAAAAAAAAATCAGTAATTACACACTTACATTAAAAAGGAAATCAAGGTCAGATGGAAGGCATAGACCAATGTAGCGAGGTTCAGAAGCACTGTTTCCAGAATCTTGGTGATGGTTTGAAGATTTTAAAGAATCATCTTCACTTTCATGGAAAAAAATATTTTGGGCACTGTGTACAAAAATATGTGCATTTTACATGATATATTTTGATACATTCACATGATTCTGAAAATCTGAATTATACATAGAAAGTTTCTTTAATTAAAAATATATAAACTCCTTCAAAAGTATACGGCATTCAAGATTGCACAAACCTCGCCAAAAAAATTCTCAATTCCCTCATTTTCAGAAACATTTAGAACTTCATACAAAACTAAAATATTAAATTAAGATGGACATCAGTTCCTATCAAACTACTATTAATGGTTGCATTTTGAATTGCAGTCAAAAGCTATTAGTTCCATAACAGCTCTAACAGAAAATCTCTTTTAATCCCTAAAAAAATAATAACTTACCTCATTCTATCTTTCAGATAGTCAAACTTAAAGCAAATTTGGCACATTAACATCAAAATAATTTCAATATAAAACTATGCGATGAATTCAAGTTCTGTTTAGGTAATACATACATATCTCCTCAAACTGAAAATTTTTTAAGTTGAATTACATATAATGTTTCAAAATTTACTTTAAAAAATATTAAACTTTTCATGCAAAATAATACTTTCTTTTATAAGATCATATACATCCGTTATTAAGATTAGGTGAAACTTAAAGAATTAACTCTGAAACAAACCTCTGTACAAAACAGACCACTATGCAAATGATTAAAATAAAATTAGAAACAAAAATTTCAAAAATACAGTTCATGAAATTCCGAACTACATGAAATATTTAAGACTTTCTGAGAATACTAACACAAATACAAATATATAAGAAAATAAATTCAATATGCCAGAAATTACAGAAATGTCTGTATGTCTAGAAAAGACTATAAAAATAAAAAAATCTGATGTGGATACCACATAACTTCCTTGTATAGCCTATTAAATTATATACATTTTTTGCTGCACTTCATTTAAACTTATTTCCTTGAATTTCATTAGAGATACATTTCTCACTTAATCAATTCAGTTCTCAGTTCACAGCAAGGCAAAAATACACAAAAAGTCAAAATACCTTAATTAAAAATTGTTAGATACAGAAAAACCTATAACACCAAATACAATTAAAAACAATTTAAAAAAAAAAGAAATTAGAAAAAAGAAAATAAAGTATCTACAGAAAAAGAAGCAATTTGGCCAACAGGCAAAAAGATAAAAAATTTTGGTGCACAAAAAATTAAGTTAACCTTTGGTCCCACTGGGAAAAAAAGACACTGAAGTTGATGCATCAGCTTAATTAATTCACTATCAGCCAAGTTAGGCCTAGCATCATTTACACATTTAAGTTGTTGATAATTCTATAACCCTTGCATGCAGTTTAACTTAAGGCATAAAAACCTTAATCAGAATATAAAAACACAATAATTCAATCACTTTTAAAGAAAAACAAAATGCACAATTTACCAATAAAAAAGAATAAAAAACAGCTAATCAAGCCTGGTAAGAGCGTGGATATATATATATATGTTTGGTGCGGCCGATTGCAATAGAAAATTGGAGGTGCACAACTAGATATTATAGCAGTCCCATATACAAAATTTCAATATTCGACAACTAATCGTTTTTTAGTTATGCAAGATACATATATATGTACAGTACAAACGTTATGAAAAAATCCCTTTTGAATCCATTTTAAACTCATTTTTTTGGGGGGATGGGAAGAATGCTGCCCATATGTACAGATGTTACAAAAAAAATCATTCAAATGCATTTGAGAGCTGAGAAAACAAATATTTATCTTAAAATATGATACACAAATTTTTTTTGCACTTACAATAATTTCTTTACTTCCAACAATTGAGTAAAAAGGCAGGGTGAAAAAATAACTATTCTGTCATCAGTTATTAAGACACTTAAGATAATTCATATTTCATCAAGACACAAAATATTATCTCTGATGTTTAATTAGTTTAAATAAAAAGATTTTAAATTTAAATATATTTATATATTAAATTTCAAAATACTGCAATTGCTTAATTTAAAAAATACTCTTATGATATATTCTACATAAGCTTTTATTTCACATAATACTTCATTATTTAATCAAAATTTAATTATTTTAAAAAACAAAATAGACATTATTTACACAAAACTAACAACTGAAAGACTAGCCCAGCAGTAAGATTCAGATAGTATGATAATAGAATAAGATTAATTTTTTTTCCTACTATTATGTAACCATAAAATGGTTTAGTCTAAATAAATTTCAAGCATTTAAAACTGTCTAGTCATAAAAAAGTAAAACAAATGCATAGTTCATGCCGTATATCTTAAATTTTAATTCACGAAAACTAAAAAAAAATAATGCAGGAAAAGAACTGATTAAAATCTGGAAGAACTAAAAGCTAAAAGATATTACTTAGCTCTACTTTTCATATCTCAGCTATTTTAAAAAAAATTACATCTAAATACTAGTGGATTATTATGGTTATTCATAACAGCATATTGTAACAAAATGCCACATACCAAAAGTGATATATATCATTGGTACATTCTGGACTATTTTCAAATGAAATTTTACTTTAAAATGATGAAATAGAAATTACATCATGCTAATGATGATATTACATTTATACCTCTAGCAGATTTCAACTTTTAACAAGTAATGTAAGTAAAAACATTTATCAATTACAAGTCCAAAATTTATTTATTTTTGAAGTGAGGGCTAACATCTGTAACCACTGAATACACGTTGAAATTGATTAACAATGAATGAGTTGTGCAAATACTAGTGGTGAATAAGAGTATTAGATAAATATTTAACATGCATAACTTCTAAAAAAATCTCATGAAATAGAATTTTATTAAAGTTAAAAAATTGCAAGGTATGTAAAATTGCAAGGCACACTCCAGTTTAAATACCAGGAAAATTCAAAAGCAACTTTATTCCATTATTTTTTAATCCAATATTCTTGAGGACAAAATAAAAAATAACTACAGAATTAAAAAAAAAACTGAAATTGAAATAAATTATAGTAGTTTTACTATAAAACAAGAACACCATTTTATCAAAATTCTTTTTGGAAACAGATCAAAGTACGAAATTTTTAATGGACAATATAAATAAAAATTTATTATGTTTCCATGAAGCAAAAAAAATTTTTTTTTGAACAAATAACATTGATGCTAGAGGATAGAAATATAATTTCCCTCTTTGTCTATAAAGCACCCTAATATTTATAAACATTGAAAATGCTTTTCTAAGACAATAATTATATCATCATATTAAAAAAAAACAGCTTTATTTCAAAAGATCAATTAGTAGACTAATTTGCATTTAATTTCAATCAGCACAAAAACATGATTTATTATGGCAAAAATTATGACAGCAAAAAGATATATCATGTTTTTTCAACAATTCCTTTCTTTTAATCTTGGTTTGAGTTAGGAATTTTTGAATGAATGCTGAAAAAAATAATACCTTTAAAAAAATCAAACCTTGGATGAAATATATATTAAAAAAAAACCTGTTATTAAATAAAAACATAAATTAATAAATTACATGTTGAAGCTGCTGATTCCATGTGCATCTAAACTCAATGACTTAAGATGCCGCAATGAAGAATCAATATCTGTAGGTGGAGAATCCTGAAAACTCAATGAGTTGACACGACTTCGTTGAATTTCTTTCAAAGTAGCATAACCAAGAGCATCTCTGGCACTAGTTAATAAAAGTGAAGTAGGTCTATCTGGAGAAACAGAACTTTTACTATATACACTATGACCACGAGATAGTTGTTTTAATAAAGATGGTCTTTCTGTACAAATATCTGATGATTTTGATGAACCACTAACTGATGTGTCACTAGCAAACATATTTGTAGCTTCAGTGGAATGTTGTATGGGACCTGATAAAACATTCACATCAGTTAAATTTGCTTTAGAATCATCCTGTTGTTTATTAAACTCTAAACTTTCCTCACTGTTTCCTATCAGTTCAAGTGTTTGAGCCTCCACTTCAGATGTGCTAATACTTCTCCTTTTCGCATATCTATTAAAATTACTGGGCGGAGAAAAAGAATAAGTATTTAGTGCATCCCAACTGGAAGATTCTGCTACCTGAAAAAGTACATTATCTTTCATTTCAGTCTGGCAGTCAGAAGATGAACGAGGACGGGCATCATCAGATGAAGAAGGATCATCAAAATCTTCCAATGACTTAAGACCAGCAAAGCTTTTATTAGATAAAGAAGTCTGTAAAACATCTGAATTAGAGTTACAGGAGCTCTCACTCTGACTTCTGCTTAAATCAAATTGGGAATTTGGTACAACAAATGACAAGTTCATAGGAAGGGCTCCTAAATGCCATTCACTGCTCATACTACTAAAAGACCATGTTGATTTTCTAATATATTGTGAATACTCTATTAAGTATTCATCTTTAATAAGAGGCCACTTTTCATCATGGTTCCTTCTGATTGCTTCCCAACCATGCTCTTCAACAGCAGACGCACCTTCGGGTGTAGAACATAATAAACCAAGAATAAAATAGCAAGTTCTAGAAAAAAAAGAGGGGAAAAAAAGGTGAGCTACAACAAAATAATACAAAACAAATTAAATGTAATACATAATGAACAAAAACTTCCTTTCCTCACCACTGCATTCTCAATCATAAGACAACATAAAAGATTTGTATTCACACTTTAAATAACTAGAAGTCCAGTTATACACATTCCTTTTATTTTTATGCCACATATAATTAAACTTTTTGTTAGTTTATATCTCGATACTTAATTCTTTCATTGGTATTAATAATATAAAAAATAATGCAGCACAATACATATATATTAATAACATTATTAAATTAATTTAGGTAATATACACGATAAACCCCCCCCCAATGGTAGGCTCTAGTCATTAAAAGCATTGGCCACTACTAAGACCAGAAGCAGGGTCATTTTATTGTGAAGGCAACTAATAGGAGGGTCACCATTGCCTCAACATGATAAAAAGATTGTTCTGTTGTTTTAAGTAAACATGTAACCTGTTAATGTTAATAAAAAAGCAGTCAGACTTTCTACATACAGGCCCACCATTTTTTTATGCCAATAGTTATTGCTTAGCTATAAAAATATGCTCTTTTTTTTTAATAAAACCAGATTAAACAAACTAGTATTATATCAGATCTCCTACTAAAACGAATTTTTGACTTAACATTTAACATAACTGAGCTAGCTACTCCAAAAATAAAGATTAATTTCATTGTTTCTTCTAGTTTAAATAAATAAATTCAAATTTATTTCAGCTGTATGTTTTGTTTTGCAAATAAAAATTATTTTTTTATTGCTTAAGTTTGCCAAAAAAGGAGGGCTTTTTGCTATTTTACTTCACAGAAATAAAAATATTTTATTTTCTATTTATATAATCTGGTTAAAATTAATATAATTTGTACAAAATAAATTTAATTCACTTTCATAAAATAAATATTTGTTTTACCTTCAGAAAAATTAACCAATTTTTTTATTATCAAAACAATCTGTAACCAGAACCGGATTAATCATTAAGTAAAATAAGCAACTGCTTAGAGCATCAAGGATAGGGAACACTGCAGACAGCTAATATAGGCCTCAGAAAAGCAGGCATCACAAAAATTTCCCATTGCCAGTTTTATAATGGAATGCATGGTACAGCTAAATCAAGACCAAGAAAGTAGTGAGGAAAAAACTGGCATAAATGTATGTACAGTCACCAAAATTTTTTAAGAACTTAGAGGCTTTAAAAGAAATATTCCAAACCTTGTTGTAGATCTAGTTAGCATGATACTGAAGCTCTACCATACATGTAATTATCGGCATTGCATTTGAATAAATCGTTTAACTCAGTGGTCTCAAACTGGCAGCCTCCCAAGGCAATTATTTTATGTATCCAGAGATCACATTTCAATAATGTATTTATTTCAAAGATTTCAGGATTTTAATTACCTAAAGTCTGATTTTATATTATTCTCATTACCATTATAAATGAACACTAATAACACACTAGAAAATGTATAAATTGAGCAGATTAATTTAAAACATAACATAAATTTTACTCAAAGACTTGAAGATATACATCTGATTAACTTTTATCTGTACTTATCAAAAAATACACATATTTAGTTATGAATTTTTGTTCTAAAAATAATCGCTTCACCTCTCCTGGCTTCAATTCCATGCTTGGCAATACATTTATATGTTAAGGGCTTTTTTCCACAGTTGAAAATTAATAAAAAAAAAAGAGTCTAATTAACTGATCAGCATCTACAATCCAAGCTGAAGATAATTTCTAGTAATTCTTTTGCAGTGCATGGATTTTGTATTTATATACAAACATGTATTTTAATTTATGAATTGAAGAAAAATTTAAAATACGAGAAAGAGAAGAGGTTGTCATTATTAATTCTTGGGTTTTGTCTCATTTGGAAAGTTCACAAAATTTGTTCTTTTTAGTTGAAGTTCAAGATTAGTTAAACATATCAGAATTATTTGGAATAAATGTTAATCTGAAATATCAATTTAACTATCAGTTTGTTCAAAGTATAAAGTGTAGTTATTATTATTATTCTTTATGTATGTTTTCATAAATACTTAGTAAGAAAATTTTTTAATTTAATTAAATTTATTTTAAAAAGATTTTCATTTTGCTTTAAAAAAATTTGGCCTGCTAGCTGTTTTTGGACCATGTATTTGGCCCACAATTTGTGCAAAATAAGTTTGAGATCATGGTTTGGCCTACACAAAAATCTAGGAATAAATAATATCAATTACCTAGCTTACTCACATTTTGTTACAGTTTAACTTAATTTTTGCAATCACAATAGGATTTGGAGTTTTAAATAATAAAATTATAATGAAAAATACAAGTTTATATGCAATTAGCGTGCTATGCTCATTCAAAAAAAATTAATATCTCATTCTCATAACCATTAAATATCTTCATAAAAAAATCCATAATTAAGTACTCAATAATTATAGTGATAAAAATAACCTAATTTAGCAACAGCACATGATTTTGATGATCGAATTTGAGAATATATTTTATAAGAATTGTACAAGAAGTCATAAAATGTTATTATAAATTGAATCATAACAAGAATTTTCAATCACACTTGCCTGATTATTCTGAATCTAACGTAAATCTGAAAATGTATACAGTGTTCAAAATGTAAATATGTATAAAATATAATAAAGATCACACTAGGAAATGGGAAGATAGAGAAAGATATAGATACAATTCAAACTATAGAGAATGATGAATAAATTGATTAAAACATGTGATAGTATTACAAGTTACTTAAGGAAGAAACATGCAAAAGGAAAGAGTAAAATTTTTTAAAAATATAGTCTAAGATTTTTTAAAAAAAAATCATAATAAGGGAGGGAATCAGTCTTGAAACAGAACTAATTAAAACAAGCAAAGATAAGCAGAGAAAATTTGCAAGTAAGATTTAAATTTATATTTAAAAACAGAGAAAGAGTCAAAACAAATTGATTGTAACGAAACAGAATGAAATTACTGCCTATCACAATTATTTGGATTCTCTACCAAAATTGATGAATGTTAAATTCATATTTTTGGAGATTCTCCCTAGTAGAAAATGAATTTTTATTTTTTTACATCGTAATTTCAGCTATATATGAAATTCCAGATGTCAAAATTTTTAACTAAATGTAAATGTTCAATTGCTTCCTTACAAATGGGGGAGGGGGGAGAGAGAGAGAAAAAAAAGAAAGTCCCGTTCTTTACCCCTTTCCTGGTGAAATAAAAATCCAGAATTATGCATTATGTCATTTAACAATAACTGTTTTCTGAATTATTCACAGTTTTGCATTTCACTGAAAAATTAAGAAATTCACAATTCAGGAAACAAACAAGAAATTAAAACACTCTGTTGTAACAATAATATCAACAATATGATCTCACCCTCTGATAGAAAGAACAGGTGCTTCAGCAGCTAATTTCACTATGTGATATATAATATTTTCCTTCAAAATTGATGCCAGTCCCAATGAATGAGAACCAATGTGCCCCTAAAAGAATCAAATGTTAAAAAATTATTCCTGAAATATATAGCAGTAAATCAGACAACACAAAAACCATGGGTGAGAGCCACTGTATCTCCAGCAAACTGAACTCAAACAATGTGTGTCAAGTTCATGGTTTGTAGATTGGCTCTAATGTAAACAACACATGTTAAACTGATGGTTAATTGCGACTTATGTGTCTGTTTCAGTTACATGTTATTTTTGGCTATATATGCACGATCAAATACCTTTTCTTAAAAATATTAAGAAAGAAACCCTTATGGATGTCTTTAGAAAGAAAATTCAGCATTCATGAGGACAGATAAATTTGTGTTAATATTTCAGATAACAATCTGACAGATATTTTTAATAGTAATAGTCATGGTAGTGATATTTTATTTCCTACATGAAAATGTTTAGAGCAATGATACTGATGATGAAGACCACAATAATCATCAACTATCAAAGCAAGAGATTTAAAATGAATAATAATAAACAAACAAATCTGCAAATATATGGAGACCCCTGACATAAAAATAGCAAATTTATATCAGTTAAGTAGAAATAAAAGTAAATTTGACATTTTTAACATACTATTTGACAATATATTTTCAGAAAATACTGCAATGGAGATAACTTAATGTGCAAGCAAATAACAAACAATGCAAACAAAAGATGAAAAATGACAAAACTTGTATTCTTGTCAAATGCTATGAAACAAAAATATATTTCATACTTTTGCATTATTTATAATAATAATATGAGTTTGGAAAAAAAAAAACTTTAAATGAACTGGTCTAGTTATAGAAACATCAGTATTACCATCACAAGTGCACGTGTAACATTGAGCTCATTTTCTAAAGTATACAGCATTGAAGCAAAAAGAAATCAGATGCAGTTTGTACAAAACATAACAAGCATAAAGAAATAATTTGGGTGTGCCAAAACTGTCAAGAGACATTACATGGAAATGCAATGCTTCAAAAGATACCATATAATTGAACATTTTTAATTTTCAGAAAGTTTTTCAAAACATTAGCAATTTAAAAGAAAAGAGAAAAAAAAAACATAGATTCAGAAATTTAAATAAAATATTATTGATTAATTATTCACTTCCAAGTGATAAATAATTTTTATTTACTGATGAATTATTTGGAATTATTTGTAATTATTTCAAAAACATCTTACAAAATTAAACCAGTTTCACCTTACACATGCACTTACATATTATAGAACATGTGCAACTGGCACAAATTTGAACAGTTGGCCGAAACATTAAATGCCTTTACTCATGGTTGACTTGCTGTTAATTATGGCATGCACCGCTGGAATTTAATTTGTAAGGCATGAGGTTAAATAAAAGACTGATTTTTTAATGGGATGAACTAACATTGCCATCTAGTATGGAGATAGCAAAGAGTGAATATTCTAACAAAGACGTAATGAAAATAATAAAATCAAAATATACATATTTAAAAAATCTGATAAAATAATCACTATCTTATTACCCAGATCATACATAATAATGAAAGAATAAATGAATAATAAAATGATCATAAGCATAATTAATAAATGCAAAATGCATTTTTGACTAATCGGCAAAGTATACTTATTTTCACAGTAACCTGATCAGAAATAGTTAAAAAGTCACTAAAGCTAATTAAAAATCTCTAAATGTCTATTAACAGCAGATGAGTTCCTTCAAATGTCAATTCAGTTAAAATCTTACATCAATGCAAAAACCTTAGTAATGTTAAAAAGGGGAGCAGTTGAAAAAATTGAAAAGAAAAAGGTAATATATGTGTGTGTTTGTGTATAATATTATAAAAATGAATAAATACAATGTAAAAAACAGTTCAATACCTAATCCAACTTCATGCTAATATTAGCAATAAGTAGTGGCAATATTTCAAAATAAAATAAAAATACGTTTAAAATTCATCATACATTCAATTTAGAATATATCCCATTCAAAAAACACAGTGGAAAACTGCAAGAAATATATGGGCAAAATATACCAAAACCAAAAATGAAATATGAAATTTACATCTTTCACAGCATCCTCATCAGGAAGCTGGTACAATGAAAGAAGTAAACAAGATATTTATCCTAAATGCATTAAGCCTAATAAAGCTTAAAAACTAGACTTCAAAGCAGATTATGTAGAACTATAAATTTACAATTTCAAGAATATTATTTTATTTGATAAAAGAACACTTTTCAATTTTAAAACAATTAAACAATTTAATGATATTCTAATATCTCAAGAAACATTATTATTTTGTTAACACTATTATTAATCAAACAAAAAGAATAAAAACATTTGAAATAACAGCAATGATTTTACAGAACTTACTAATTAAAATACTAAAAGTTAGCAAAATTCCACATAATTTCATCAAAAAACAGATAGCTAAAATATAGCTGTCAGTCTAAATTTATTTTCACCAACAAACTGATGGTTATCATGATAGGCTATACCTAAATCATTATGGCAGTATAGTTTGAATACAAAATTATATGCAAAGTTGAATTAGGCATTCTTGTCAAAATTCTAACACTGGCTTTAATTTAGATTAGACTGCCTAATAGTTGCATAACTCTTTTATTAACAAAATAGGTCTATTTCGGCTTCCAAGTCTCAAGAAAGCTTGAAGAAGTTCTATAACATTTGACAACTTCTTTCATTTTTCGCCTTTATTCTCTTTTAGGTTACCTTTAAATTACAGTAATTTTTCTAAATTTCTGTTTTGCATTCTCTATGTTTGCTCACAGCATTACTCATAGTTCAGTGAACACTACCCTCATAATTAACTAATTAATTTTTTACTCACAAAAACTTTTTATTTTGATACTTAAAAACATTTTTTTTCACTCTGCATTTCAATTTTTAAAAATATTTTAATCATTTTGGTATTTAAGACTATATACCTTATTCCATTTTCTGAACATAAAATATTACAACTTATTTAATTCATTGAACTGAAGTGAATTAACACTTCATTTGAATTCAAACTGTGAACTTTTTTGTTCCTAATCAAGGTTATTCGATGTTTTTTTCTTTTTTCAAATTATTCATTTTTACTACTGCATTTTTTATGCAACAAAAGAAGTTTTTTCTAATTATTCTTATTGAAATCAATCAGTTTAAAATTCATAGTTTTTCTAAATCATTGCTTTGCTACTATACAGGCAGATATATTTTTTCATTTCGAAACTTTTATAGCTCTTGCGATACAGACTTTAAGAACTTACTTTTGTGTTTTATTTATTTTTTATTTTTTGATCAAATTTTCAATTTATTTCATTAATTTTCCATCTATTAGAAGACTTCTATTTTTATATGTTTTCAGACTCAGTCCACTAAAATTGTGAATTTTTATTTTTCATACTTTATTGTTCGCTTATGTTTTATGCTATTTTTTTTAACTGGCCTGTATGTTTTCAAAATTTGCATATAATTTTGTTTTCTCAAATACTGTATTAAAATATTTGCCAATATTTTTGCTTACAACTACTGGATTATAATTTTTGCAAGTTTTGTTTCTGGGCTGTATCTACTCAAAATAAACACATAATACTTTTTTACAATCTTTTTAAATTTATCAATGTTTTCGGTACTATAATTTTACAATTATTTGCACTGCTTACTTCGGCCTTCATGGGTTGGATGATAAAGCAGCTTACTTTTATTGTTTTTCTAAGACTATTTTAAAATTTTTAACTTTAATTTGTGTCTTTGTCATTTCAGAAACAGGATGCTTTACTTTTTCATTGCACCAGCCCACTGATGACACTGCAGCAAAAGATGTAAATTTCATTTTTCATTCTGGTTTTGGTATATTTTGTTCCCACCCCCCTATTTATTGAAGTTTGCCACTGTGCTTCTGTTTTTATTATGTGATTTATTTCCAAATGAATATGGAATTAATTTTAAATGTATTTTGTAATTTTATTTTGCATTACCTAACATTACATATATACAGACACATAATGAAAACAGAGAACTGAAAATTTAAAATAAAAATAAATTCCATCAATTACGCATAAATTCTGCTACTAATAATGCAGTAAGGAATTTCAATAACTTGCAGAAAAATTTTTTTATCCTTCATGGTTGGAAACCCAATAGACATCAAAGTCTGATCTATGCTTACTGGTAATGTAGCAGCAGAACTGACATGGGTAACCCATAAAGATTAATTCCATTTGTAATTTTTCAGAAAGGTAGCCACATATTTTCAGTCAGTCATAACAGGTATGTTATTAGTGCAGAAAGTATACATATCTGTTTGATACAGAAATATTGAATTTACTCAGTTTATTAATAATCTCACAGAAATATTTTGAGTGCCAGAGTAATCAGTTAACCTTTTGGGGATGGGATGGCCATTATACTTTCCTTTCCCTGTTTGAAAGGATGGGGATATCCACTTTAGTCACTTTATCCACAGCACTCAAAGTAGTGTGGTGTTCAAAAAAAAAAAAAACTATGTATGCAAAAACTCAGTCTAGAACACACAAACTTCAAAATCAGCAGATTACTGAAAAGAGTTGCTCACTTTCTGATTTTTAGCCAATATTTCACAATAATGCTTGTCCACCAGACACAAGAGTATGTATAATCACTCTTGTGTCATCAGCTACTATAAAACCCCATTCACACGCATAGCAAAATGCATAAGCATTTCCCTTGTGGGATTCTTTAATACAAAAAAAAACTCGTAAACTGGTCTAAAATACTGGCAATACTGTATTTATCTCATTTCATCAAACAAATTTTATTGATAAAACTTTTATCAAACCACAAGCAGTATTTGTCACTATTTGATGTATGAGATACTCCCATAAAGTAACCGGACAAATTAAAAGAACAATCAATAAAATAAAAAAAGTTAAAGAATAAATGTATGTTTAGAAAGAGTGATATTTCACCTCTTGTTAAAACCAATTTAAACTCGATATTTTGTCATTTGTATATCAAAGTGACAGAGTCACTTTCACTTACTGAGAAGATACTGTATAAAAGAATTTGCTTCGAGATGGACCAATGTTATAACATAACATTTTATTACAAATTAGGTAAATCTGTCTACAAAGACCCAGAAACAAAGCTGCACAATGGAAAGGACCTTCTTCTCCTAAATGAGAAAACAAACATGGATGCCAAAATCAAAAACTAAAGTGATGCTGACTGCATTTTTTTATTTTTAGCTTATTCATCATGAATCTTTCTTTTATAATGATGAATCTTTCTTTTTCTCTGAAATTTAATCAGTATTTCTATAATTTTTTTTTAATTTATTTATTTTATTTATTTATTAAGAAGCAGGATAATGCAATTTAGGAAGGAATCTTTTTTTTTCAGGACTACTGTTTCTTTTACAAGACAATGCTAGGCCCCATATAGCACTGTCTCTACAACAATATCTTGCTAAGCATTCAACTACAGTGATAAATCACCCAGCATATTGTCCCAGTTATCATCAGCTGATTTTTTACTTTTTCCAAAACTTAAGATGTACATGAAAAGAAAGAGATTTGAAAACACCTCTTGAATGTTATGCATATTTTGCGAATGGTTAGTTTCAACACCTATAAACAGTGTTTTGATGACTTGAAGAAACATTGGAAAAATTGTATAAACTCCTCTGTTGATTATTTTGAACAAGATAAATTTATTTGAAGGTTAGTAATCTTTTTCTTATTTATAAGAAACGATTCAATTACTTTATGGGCACACCTTGTGTTTTGAAAATGCCTATTCATCTCAGCGTTTCAGGTCGGCTTGACAAAATTTTGGCCCCTTCCCTCCAAAAAAAATCATCAAACACAGAAGTTAGATATTTTAAAATCAAAAAGTGAAAAGATATATGTTTTAATTTTATATAATTTTAACATTATCATTATTATCAAAACTTTAATGACATTATGGTAATTTTAATAAGTTTGAAAAAATAAAGAATAAATTTCCAAATATGCAACTTAAATGTTGCTGCTGTTTTAAAATCACAACAATGACTATTAATCCACTAACTTAGTAATATACAGATTAAGAATTCAAAAGTCATGAAATGCTCTGACGTTTTTCCCCCCTCTCCCTCAAAAAAAAAAAAAAAAATTTGTCCAATTAAGCAGTGAAGCACTGCAATCTGAAAATTGATAGCAGGGTTACCATTCTTCATATCTGTTCTGACAGTAAACACCAATCTATTGCAAAAATTGTTATGATGGAATAATTTTTGGCATCCTTAAAAAAATAACTTCAAAATTTGTTATATTAATAAAAAAAAGTTTTTACATCTAAAATGATAAAACTAAAGTGATTTTTCATAAAAATTACAAAAGATTTGCAAAAGTTGCAAAAGATTTGCCAATTTATCATTTTATATACTATTTGCACATCTCAAATGTTTTTCAAAAAGATTTCTTTTTTTTTAATGGTAATATAAAACACATTATAAAACACCAACACACAGAATTTAACAGGACTTTTTTGTATGGAAATTAAAACCACAAATTGTATCAAATAACTGCCAAAATGAATATCAAATTATATATAAAGAACTCCAAATATTTCACACACAAACAGTCTAAATCAGTTTTAATTTTGGAAAATGTTTAATTTCAGAACTGCCAATCAGATTTTCTTAAATGAGTAAAAGAACAATTATAATTACACATTAACCCTCTCAGTGTTACGGCCGGATTTTTCCGTATAGAAGGCTGCCTTCTATATTCGTTACTCATGAAAATTTCTGCTATTTTTTAATATATCTGATTTCGGTTTGGATTTATATTGGAAGAAAAGAAATCAAGGTACAAAATGAAAGAGTCATTTTTTAATTAAAATCAAGAAAATAACACTTGTTCATGACATTTTGAGGAACTTTGAAATTTCAAGGCTAAACGCGTAACGCTCGGAGTGTTAAAGAAATACTATGTGCAATAGCCAAATTAATACTTCCAAAACATCATTTTTGTTAAAACATTATGTGAGTTAACACAATTAAAACTATTAAACAATTTACTTGAAGACTAAATTAATATTCATTAAAATAACTGCAAGCAACTAAAACAAAAACAATCTTACCACAGCCCACAGTGCTGCTTTAAGCTGTAAAATGTCAGCTTCTGATGAAAAATTTGGATACTGTATTGTATTATACAATTCTGGAAGCACTTGTTCACTTTCTAATACCTCAAATCCTTCCACATGTTGTGCAAGCTGTCCATACATATGTGGAGGCAAGTTAACATTTTTTATAGAATGACTATGGACAGAAAAAGAAAATACAAAATACAATATATTTTCTACAGAATAAATAAAGGAAAAAAAATTATTAAAAAAAAAAGAAAGAAAGAAAAAGAATTATATTATGCTCAAGGAGGCTTCTTTTTTAACTGTGTTGCCTTTATTTATTTAATAGCATGTTCTTCACAATTAAAACACAAAAACTTCAATTCAACAGCAATATCACAAAATATTTAAAAACAGCATATCTTTAAAATTTCCTATACACAGTCTCACAAGCTGGAGATAAAAATGTCCCCCCCCCATACAGTATTGCCATTGACCACTCCAAATCAAAAATTCGTTTAAGTTTACAAAATTTTGAAATAGATAATAAAACAAATTCAAAATTTAAAATTTGGTCTTTCCAAGTGCCCATGTTCGGTTGGAAGACTACATTATATAAAATTTGATGGCTCAAGGTACTGTTTTTTTTTCACAATGTGAGAAACCTTCATGCAGATTCTTCCTTATTTAGTTCATTATTCTCTTTCTTAAACATGGCGATAATATTTGGTGGCAACGATTTGAAAAGTGAATCAACACAGAAAGTGAAACGATGCAAAATGCCATTTTGAGACTAATAGCCCTTTGGTTCTAATGCCCCTTTGGGCTAAAAAGTAATGAAATTTATAAACTTCACAAACAAATCCTGGATAACTATATGTAATGAAGACCTTACATAATTTAACCAAAATGTAAAAATGCAGTTCATATATAAAAATAAACTACAAGACATCTTTGCTTGGAGGACTTTGCAAATGTCCTGAAAATTCCCTGTCCCCATCAGCAAGAATGATCAAAGACAGAATCAATAACTTTAAAACTAAACTGCATTCATTAATAAACAGTTATTATCCAAATAGTCATAATCCTGAGCAGACATGCTCATTTAAATAAAAATATTCAAAAGTCGCCATACCTAATATCAGAGCTACGTCTCCCATATGTGCCATCCTCACTTCTTCGGTGATGTGTAAAAGCTTCATTTAACAAGTCTTCAACAATTTTAACATATTTAAGATTATACACCTAGAAGAAAAAAATCAAGATCAATTAAATTAGGCCTTAAATAACTGAAATAATACAAAATGCTAAGTTTCAGTTATATTAAACTAAAATATAACTTCATTAAAATCATAACTTCACAGTAATTTCATTTCCTTTTCATAGAAACAAAAATAATTTTAATTTTATAAAAAAATAAAATGATTTCACATACTTAATTTCTACTACCTTGCTGTCTAACATTTCATATAACACTGCATATGTTCACTTTTGTTTGGACAAAAGTAATCTTAATAGGAATGGTAGACTGTACATAACGTAGAATCAAAATTTATTTGTTAATTTTGGTGAATTTTGAACAAATGCTCTTGATTTATTGAAGACATGCTTCCTGATACACTTGATAACACAATAAAACATTAGCTAGTAAGTATCAGCAATATGCAATAAAATTAAGACATTACAAAATATGTAAAGTTTTGCATTTATATTGTAGATACATTTTAAAAAATGCTTTTGCAAATTTTATCTAAATTTCTTTGACAATCCCCTACGTCTTTCAATGTTCAGTTTCTGGTCATAACTTTATATTTTCTTTTATTTTGTTGGACCAGAAACAAATTGATGAAAGAACAGTATGGAAATTAAATATAAACAACAGTTTTATAAATTTTGCAGGGTGACATTAATGAGACCAACTCCTATGTTTGACATTCAGCACTAAATAATCGAAGTTATAAAGAATGTGTCAGCAACAGATTTTGTGGGTACATAAAGCATGTTGCAGGTATTCAGGGAACATTTCACTTGTTATTATGATGAACAAAATGAGTGATTTGTCAACATTACAAAATGGAATTATTTATTGGCTTTCAAAGCCAAGATTAGAGCATTTTAGAAACTGCATAGTTTGTGAACTGTTTATATGCTGTTATGGTAAAAGTATGTGCCATGAATGTCAAAAGTGAACGATACAGAGACCAAGTGGTGCAAAAACTGCAGAGCAGTTGTGCTAAGTTTATTAGTGGAAGAAGCAGGAACAATGTATCACCACTAACTGGCAAAAGGTTGCTTTTCCCAGTTGAGGGGTGGTTGACGTTCAAGATGGTTACATTAAAGGTGATCTGACTCCATTATTGAATGAAAAAGCATTTCATATAAAAATATACTTTATTATGCACACAGGAATGAGACTCATAATAGGAGCATTGCGTAACAACCCTTTCACTCCAATGGCACCCGCCAAAAAGAGGTCTTGAGGGAAGAGACAAGATGTGACGTAACCAGAACATGTGATCTGCGCCTTTGGCTGACTGCGGCACCTGTCGTTCACACGATGAAGTGCTATACAGTAAATTATGTTTTTTGCTTTATCCAATAGACAGACACTGGTTCACACAGTGAGAAATACAATGTGGAAGACATAGTCTGGGAACATTATAACATTATAGTCTGGCAAATTTTTTGCAACATTCTTTGGGTTCACTCAGCATTGCAAATGGTACTATGGATCTCATTACACAGGTATCGATCCTTGCAGATCATGTAGTTTCATACACAGATGTTTTTTCCACTGGAAAGATGGCATCTTCCAGTACGACAATGCAATGCATCAAACAACTAGAAATGCATGTGAATGGTGCACGAGAATCAGGAAGACTTTATTGCATTTCTCTGCCTCCCAGACTTTATTGCATTTCTCTGGCTCCCAAAGTCCACAGACCCAGTTGAGGATTAATGAAACCATCTTAACAAAGTAGTTTGCTCGGATCTCCCCTAGCATCTTCTAGGAACTATCAAATGCATTACAGTCGGCTTCTATATTACTGAAAACATTTTCTAGTACCTCACTGAGTCCCTCCCTCTCTGTCTAACCACTGTCTATTCTACATACGGTTGTATTCAGATCATCTTAATGTGACTCATGTATTTCATTATACATTATCAACTCTGAAATTATGAAATACGATGCAGAAAAATAGTTTAACTATATTACGTTAACAATCTCGAATAGCTTTACATATTACTTTTAATATTTTCAAAAAGTTTCAAACATTTTGATAAAATACTACAAAATTAGTTAACATGAGAAACATTTAGTTTAGACAAACTAATCTGCATAGTACTTGGTAACAGAAACTATCATATTTGCACAGCAACTTTAATTCAACAAGAAAATGTGAATTATAACATTATGTTAATTATAGCTAGAGGATATGCATATATAGTATCAAATTAAAGATTAAATTCTTCAACCTAAAACTATATTAGCAGATTTTGTTCTCTTAGCTTTCACAAACAGCCTCCCATCCTATCAGTAGGAACTTTAATAATTATAAACAGATTTTATAATCTTCTCAATTCCTAAGAGTAAAATATTTCAGTTGAGTTAACTAACGTGGTTTGCAGACTGTTTATGAAAAATGCGGCAGAATTATGCTATGGATAGTTCTGTTGAAAAGTATACTAGTGTAGAGACTATAACTAACATGTTCTCTGCATGTTTATGTGAAAATTAATATTCAATATTAATTTGATCTTAATTATGAAAAGTTTAGCAAAATATTATACATAATCGATATACTGATCTGCCCAAAAAGTCTGTGGACTGAGGTTTTTCTCCCCCTGGAAACAAAAATGTGATGCCAAAAGATAACTGACACAATCAATGTGTTCTTTATCTTCCATACAAATTTTGTTTTTGTGAGATAAGGCAAATAACAACTTTTTTTTTTATATATATATAAAACATTTGACATTACTGAGAGAAGCCAATGTGTTAATAGATTAATATATTATAGGGAAATTTCTCTTCAAACTAAGAGAAAATGGAAATTCATAAAATGTTGAAGCGGGTATTTGGAGAATCTAGAATGCAATAGTCAGCATTGTTCAGTTGAGTTAAATGTTTCTAAGAGTGACAAGGTGACTGTGGTGTGAAAACAGAAACGTTTCACTTTTCTAAAAGAACATCTCTCATAAGTTGTCTTGTGCACAATTGAAAAATAACTATTGGAATGACTGTTGACAAAGGAAATGCAGAAAAAACATCTATCATATGAGTTTACTCAAAAATGTAGAAATCAGAAAAATGTGCATAAATATCATTCTCAAATGTCTGACTTGTGAAAAAATGAAAAAGACAGTAGTGATTTATTAGCAACCATCTTATTCAGAAAATCATGGTTCAATATACCATTTGGAATTCAAACTATACAATATTAAGAGAATGACATAAATTATTAAGTACATCTAAGCAAACAATTTATATAACAACAATCATAAATGTACTAAAAGAGAAACAATTTCTTACTTGCTGCCAATGATTTATTTCATGATACAGAATATTTGAATCCTGCAAAAATTTGAACCCACTGCGTACTGACAGGAAACGCATGAGAAGAAGCAAACCTTTGTCACCTCCTGGTAAAAGAGGAGACCTCAGAGATATTAGAGCTTCCAAGTTTTCCTAAAGAAAAATATATTGAATGGTTTTCAAATAACAGTTATGCAAAGAAAACTGTATATGCAAAATTATATGACAGTTGAAAACACAATTAAGTATTATGAAAAAAAAATCAAATCTAAGCATTAAAATATAAACTAAGGCAAAAAGTAAACAAATAACTAATGAATTCAAAAAATAATTTATATTGCAATTGCTTAAGATACAATAAATTTTAATAAAAAATATTTTAAATAAACAAGAAACTTATAAAAACCTCTAATATATCAATTAAACATATTTTTATTTTATATTTTTCTAGAATGTAATGTAAATAAAAAAATGCAGAGGATATTTTAAATTTTACATGATTTCAATTTTTAACCAATTTGTTGCAAAAATTTTTAAACAAATTTTACAATAAAATGCAAAATATAAAATTTGTAAATAA
Organism: Stegodyphus mimosarum; assembly: GCA_000611955.2. NCBI lineage: Eukaryota > Metazoa > Arthropoda > Arachnida > Araneae > Eresidae > Stegodyphus > Stegodyphus mimosarum. Next base: position 333,151 of record KK113396.1, read on the forward strand.
AACTCAATCTTTCTTTATATTAAATTACATACATACCAAAAAAGAGAAATATTTAAAATGGCAAAAAGTTTCAGTTACCTATAAAGATTACAAATTGTTTATACTTAATTACCTTAAAATTAAGCTAGCACTATTACTCACTTATATATTATCATAATGCAGATTTATGTGTGTGATAAACTTTGAAGCATGGTTTCCAACAAAATTCCACTTGACATTCTTCACACCAAATGCAAGTCTCTTTATGTATTTTTTTTTTTTTTTTTTTTTTTTCCCCTTGGAGTTACATAGCACACTGTCTCTTGGGTACCTTTTTACAGGGTTTGGCGGTATACAGCTGGCAAAATACCCTTCTACAAGGCAAACACAACTGATGCTAGCATCACTAGAACATTCTGATGAAAAAATTCAAAGCTTTTAGGTAAATTCTCTATAATGAAATGGACACTGTAGAGGGTAATTGAATTTCAAAGGAAGAACAATTAATGATTATATTTTTTTGACTTTATTTAATTATTAATTTTAAAAGTTTGGTTACTATTTGAATATGGCAAAGCACACAATGGTTATTTTCATAAGGAGAGGGATGGCTTTGTAAAAGATTTTCTAAGGCAAACTCCCTCATATTCACATTAACATGGGGAAAACCATAAAACATCCTATGTTGCCAGCCTGTTAAATTGTCACCAAGATTTGTACCCAAGTCAAACGACCAGTGTTCAGAGATTTTATTGCTTAGCCATGTGTGGTCATTATAGTATAAAAATACAGGGTGTTTCATATTGTGTGGGACAAAATGAATAACATAGTACAAATTCTGTAATTAACTTATTTACCCAAATCGAATTAATTCTGACACTACAATTATACAAGTTTTATCTGGCAAGAGCAAAAAATGTTCTGGTTATGAAACTGCCACTAAAGGCATTATTAATCAAAATGGCACAATCCATACAGGAAAAAATATACTGCGTTTTGGAATACACCAAAACATTATCATTTTTCACCATTTAATGACATTCTTGCATGAAATTTAGTAAATAACCACCACATCATCATAACAACAAATGGTAGGTGAAGCAGTTTCAGGACACAGGCTGCTTGTGTAAGAAAACCAACACGGGACAAAAAGCAGTTTATACCAAAGTGGTTGAAAAAATTTATGAAACATTTTTTACAAAGTTCCACAAAATCAACACATTATTTGTGTTGTAAACTCTATATGCCTCATGTAATGGAGTGGCATGTGTTATGGAAACATCTATAATTTTGATCATATGCCTTTCAGTTGGTGATGTTATAAAACCTTTAGCCAAACCATTGCATAAAGCTTTCTGTGAGAATTTGCAAAAAAAGTTGGAGGAAGATGTTTCCCTAACAGACTTGTCCTTATGGATGAAGCCACTTTTCCCATTTATTGCATAATTTATAACTTGGGGACATGGAAAATCCACATGGTTTAATGAAACATGAGCATGATTCTCCAAAGGTGAGCATTTTCTGCACCATTTCCGAAAGTTGTGATTTTGGTCTTTTTCACAGAAAAATTGATTAATGTGTGCATTTACCAAGATAAGCTATCAAAGTGGTTATTCCCTCTGTTGAGGAAGTAGTTCTAGACTTCATTTTGTAGCAAGATGCTCTACCATATTAGCATAAAAACTTATGCCAGTACCTGAACAAGAGTCTATTCCATCGCTGGAATGGCCATGCTGGATCTAATGATATGCCATTGCTTTGTTGGCCAATGATAGTCTCAGATCTAAACACTTGTCATTTTTTCCTATTATCAATAACCTAGGTTATTCTATCATGAGTGTGACAAGAACTGGAATATAGCATAGATATTTGTTGCATCACCAGAGGGGCAAGCACAGAACATCTATAGGTACTTCAATAACTACAGTTTCACTATAAATTTGATTTGCCAAAATAAAGTACAGCTTTCACAAGTATGCTTTCTTTTTGTTCCATTCAATATGAAATACCCTGTAACATGGTGTTAAGATATATTTTGGGGGTGCTGGAGATCGGTGAGGGAATAATATATACTCTGAAGAAGAAGATTAAGGGTATTCTACAGTAACAGCACCTTATTAAGAGATATTTGAAAGAAGAAAAAAAATGGAAACTACTGAACTAGGAACACTATGAATTATTGCAATAGCAATGCCTCCCCATAGAACAGTTACAGGATTACAACTATAAGATGCAGATCATGTGCTCGGGGGAGGGGAGCAACAAAAGACTATAGGATTAATAAAAGGGCTTCAGCAGAAAGATTTTTTAAATACTTCTGAAAATACCATAAACACAAATTTCTGAAAGAAGGCCACTGTTGTCATGAACAATTTGTAACCATTTATTTGAGTTGTGAATGCAGTTTTGTAAACCTTTGCAATGCCTCTCATCAATACTCTACCACCATCAAGAAATTTTACCTTAATACGCAGCTAGCAAACAGAATGATCAACGAGTGGTCAACAATATGAGTCATATTTTTAATTGAAATTCAAAGTTCACCAAAGAATTATATGTTCTTAAGTTTCAATATTGTGAAAACTGACCAAAAGATTCAGCAAGTATGGAGCTACAGCCACAGTTAGCATTTCTTAAGTTTCAATATTGTTAAAACTGACCAATAGATTCAGCAGGTATGAAACTACAGCCACAGTTTGCAGAATACAGTGTATTAATGCTAAAATACAGTGCACATCATATTAAACCTCAAATATTTTACTAAGATCCAAATTATGATTGTTCAATCATTATATTATTTATTATGATCAGCTGATAAAAGTCTTTTGATCTTTCCATGGCATGACATATTTTGTTTCTGACAGTTTATTTAGGAATGCTCATATATTAACCTTTTTTAAAGTTTTTCTTTGCATATTATGGAAAAATTTTAGATATGAAAATAATATAAAATTTTTATCTAATAAGCCGTGATTTTGTATCACATCTCTTGAAAATATTTTGCCCTTCAGTATTTCAAATATACCTGAAATTTATTTACTTGAGGGGAAAAAAAAAAAATTGAAAGGTTTCAGATTTTAAATTACGTTCAAAGGGGCGCTTTTTAACATTTTGTGTGTTACCTTTATTTATTAAATTTCTTCGCACTTAAACCATAAAATTCAGTTCAACAGCAATATCACAAAATAATTTTTAAATAAGTATATATTTAGAATTTCTGATACACAGTTTCACACGCTTTAGATAAAAACGTTTTTTTCCCCCCGTAGAGTGTTGCCATTGCTCGCTTTTAAATCGTTTGAGTTTGTTCATCAAAAATTCATTAAAGTTTTACAAAATGTGAAATAAATAATAAAACAAATTCCAAATTCGGGCTTCCAGATGCATATATTCGGGTGGAAACTTACGTTATTCAAAACTGGATGGCTCTAGGTACCCTTGTTAGAAATATACTTACATTTATGCAGATTCTCCATTATTTAATTTCTTTAAATATAACACAGGGCTGCAATATTTTGTGGCAACAGTTTGAAAAGTGATTCAGACATTTAATGTTTCTGACGCAAAATGAAAACAATAGTCCTTCAGGGACAAAGCCTCTTTGGACTAAAAAACAGAACATTTTATAAAATCTCAACATCAGAAAGATTTTTTAAATAATAAAAGTATACAGAAAGAAAATATATTTTTGAACACAAAATGTTGAATGAAATGAATGAATGAAACATGCAAAATGAATGAAACATGTTCTTCAGCACTCATTAACTGACCCAGTTTAATGTTCTAAATATTTACTCATGGACAATTTCTGTTTGAAACATTAAAAAGGGATTATCAATTTATTTTTCATTTATTCTTTAATTTTAATTATTACACTGTAGAGACATTAGGTATTTAAAAAAAAAAGCAGGAGAGATGAAAAATGAGCAATGCCCTCGCCGGGACTTGAACCACGGACCTCTCGAATACACGCCAAGAGTGCTGACCACTACACCATGAAGGCATGCTACGACAGTTGGAGAAATATCCTATATACTCCCCCTTTTTAAAGGGCAACTGGGGTTTAGGGAAACCAATCACCAAATCCTGGTGGTGAAGAATTATCATTTATCACCTTTTTAGTTTGGGTACCACTGTAGAGACATTAGGTATTTTTTTAAAAGCAGGAAGAGATGAAAAATGAGCAATGCCCTCACTGGGACTCGAACCATGGACCTCTCGAATATGGGCCGAGCATGCTGACCACTACACACAAAGGCATGCTAAGGTGGCAGGAGAAATACCTTATAATACCACTGTTTAACTTTCTTTTATATATATATATATTGGCAACATTCAAACACTGGAAGGATGCTCAACCAATGTAAACAACCATCCTTTTTTCTACATTTTATAGTGAATTTAAGCAAATTTAAATTCTGCTAAACTCTTAAATACTAACCTGAATAGTACAAGCTTCATCTAAAATATCCATAGCAGCATCAGAAACTACTTTGCTAGTATCATGAACTTGATACATTAATACCTCAATGGCCCACTTACGATAATCTGGTAGTTTAGCTCTCAATAGCACAAGAAGAAAGTTTGTTGCATACAAACGAGTTGCCTAAAAAATACAACTTTATGAACAACAGGACTAAAAGATGCAATACAACAAAAATTTTTACTCTCATTAAAACTGAAACATTAATGAGAACTGTAATACTCAAATGCTTACATATCATCTGAGAGTTAGAAATATCTAGTCTATATTCCTTCTCCCTTTCCCTTTTTTTCTATTTAGTTTTTTCTTAACTTTGAATACATATTTTATTAAAAATATGCATAGAGAAATTCTACTATTGCATTTATAATGTAAAACATTCAAACACATTTTAAACATTTTGCTTCATATAATATAAAACAGTCCATGGAAAAATTGTTATGTACAATTCATACTTCTTCAGTTCCAGTTAAAACTTTAGTAAGGATAGCTCTTGCAAATCCTTCTTTTGTGTAATCCAAAGCAGAAATTATTAACTTTATGTAAACATCTTGATTAGTGGTGGTTACAAGATGAAGCAGGCTGAAAAACATAAGATAGATGAGTAAAATAAATGCAGATAGACAAACAAATAAATATATTTTTAAGATATATAAATTAATCAATACTCACTTTTGAAAAGTATTACACCTGTTGAGAAATTTACAGCCTTTATGTGTGCTGGATAATTTTCCGATAAATAGGAAGTACATTTGACTAAATGTATTTGAAACTTTTATAGGACTAAGGACTGAATTTAAACGATCAGCATCTTTGGTCAACTGGGAAAAAAAAAAAAAGAAACATATATACGATACTATATTATTTAGCTTTTATTACAAAAATTTACTTCTGTTCTTGACATAATTTATTTCAAGAATTAAATTCTTTAGTATCATAAAATTTAGTATTTAAAAATTAAAAACATTTTTTTTTTTTATTCTGAAGACATACTACGCTAATAAACTATTCAAGTAATACAAAAACATAATATTAATAAAAACAAAACTGAAATAAAATACCTGAATTAGGCAGTTATTCAGATCATTGAGAAAGTCATCTAAATATTCTTGTGATTTATTCTGTTAAAAACAAATGGTGGTAATTAATTACTCAACAATTAAATACTTTTTTTTAAAGAACTTTAACTTTTAACTAAAAAAATTACATATTATTTTTTTACAAATATTAGTATTTAATAGGTACTTTCAAAATATGACAGGCATTTTATTTAGTGTAAAGTTCAAAATGCAGAATAAATGAAACAGTGCCCTTAAAAATTTTTTATACATTTTTATTAAAAATACAGAATATCAGAATAGTTGGTATAAACAAAAAATTGTAACGAAATCCTTATTTAGTTACAGATAGAACATTATTTTCAAATACACTGCTATAAAACAGCAACTGCAATATATCACAAGCACTTCAATCTAAAAAACATTGACACATGAGATGGACATTGGAATTTGTAAAAGAATATGTAAAAAATAATCTTAACTTTCATTAAAATTCCATTTTGCTAAAAAATATTTATAAATCACAGTTACACTAAATAATAGTCAATGTAACAGGCAGCAAAAAAATGAATCCATATTTTGTTTTTAAAGGCAACTTTTTTTTTCCTAGCTCAGTACCTTTCAAAACTGAAGGGGGAGAGTTACCACTTGCCAGTTTTAGAGATGGCAATCCCGAGCCAAGAATGATGCATACTAAAATTATAGGATAGTTATATACAAATGAAAATTGAAAATCAGTCATCTCTTATTTGTCAGAATAAGAATAAAGAGAATGAGCAAGAACATAATTCTCAAAATGAATAATTATAATTTCCTAACACAATTATATGGAAAAGAACTAATATCACTAATGTACATCAATGAAAAATTTTATGGGTTGTTTGATAAGAAGTGAACAGAAGCTGTGATATCAGTATATGCAAAAGGAAAGAAAATTCAACTACGCTTATTGTTACTTATCTACTGCACATGACACTTACATACAGTTAATCATCTGTTTTACCTATAAGTAGGCATTTGATTCTCAGGCATGAAAAAGTGCAGCGATGGATTCCTCTAAGTATGCATATCAGCATGTGATCCAGATCCTGTATGATGAAAGTATATAACCTGCAGAGGTTGTTCGTCAGTTAAAAACGATGTACAGGAACAAAGCTTTGCAATATCAGCAATGTTTCATTGGTACAAGGAATTCCAAGAACAGGAAAGATGCGGTACAAGTACACAATGAAGCAAGGCCAACAACTGTGCATCCATCGAGGAACATTTGACACTGCCTAGCCTTGCTAACTACTAAGCATCCATAACAGATAAAATTCTGAGGAAGAACATCCCAGAGGCTGGTTTGAGGGTCTCTTTCGCTAGCACTAACCTCTGAAGAAGATTTCAGTCAATTATGTATTTTAAGCAGCCCCTTGCCACAGAGACACTATACACTTAAAACATCTACGCCTTCTCCAGGATTTGAACCCGGGCCCTTCGGTATGGTAGTCAGCATCATTAACCACTATCCCATCTGGAAGGCAAAGAAGCAGTACATTGGAACTGCCATATATAGGCCGACTGATCCAACTGACACAATTAAATGCCCTTTGCTTCCAAAACAAAGCCAAAAATTGAAACAGCTGGGAAGGTTTTGTTGACAATTTTCTTGTCATGGATCAATTCCCATTCATTGGTAGCTGAAAAGCATCATATTGAATGTTGCTTGCTATTATGAAATACTACAATGTACAAGGATGATTAAGAAAATAAATTGCAATGCTGTATGAAGGCATTTTTCTTTTTCAAAAAAATGCAAGGCCATATACAGAAGCTGATATCTTGAGAAAAATACAACAATATAATTAAGATGGTACCCACTGTCCATATAGGCTTGATTTGTTATTTGTGATTTTCATATGTTTGGCTTAGGAAACGAAACATGTTATGTCAGACATTCAAGTACAGAATACAATTTCTATACGGTTTTACAGCCCATCAGAAAAGGAACTGATAAGCCTATATATCAATGGGATCACTTTCTTAGTAACTATAAAGAATATGTTAAATAAAAACCACTTATTCACTAGCCCATTCGGGGCGAATGTGTCCTATGTGCATCGGCAGCAAACGTTATCTCATGGCTGGGTATGTCATACATAAATTACCATTTAATTCAATCCATGCCTGGCATACTATATATGACTTGTAGATAGAACATTTAACTAGTATTTTTTGTTACCACTACATGTGGCTGAATGTCTGTTACGGTAAATTCGTCAAACGTGAAGCATGTTGGCCTTCCAGTTTATACACAAAAATGCACATGTTATTCATAACTTTAGTATGTTCCCCCCCGACCTCCCTAGCAGGATAGATATTCTATCTTTTCAGAGATTTTATTTATTGCTCTTGGATTTTTTTAATAGTGTTAAGACGGATATTTTGCATGGTTTAGCTTAGCATTTTTACATCTAAATCACAAAACAAAAATGGTATTTAACAGAAGAGTATAACAAATGCTTAATCAGTCTTTTTCTCACACTGATTGATAGTGATGATATTTTTGCAGAACTAAAAAGTGATAGTTATAGTGATTCTAATATGGACATGTTTATTTTTTTATATATATATTTATAGAAGTATTTCAAAAATTACACATACTGGTTTTTTATGAAAGAGGTTTTCAATAATTTTTATTTTTATTTATGTGTTGTATTAAATAAAATCCATAACTGGATGTTTCTGCCATATATTTATTTGAGGCAAGTCAAAAATTATATTACTCTAGAATTAACTATTTTATAAATTTTTTATGGAAAATACGATGATAAAGTTTTAAAATTAATTCTGATAACTATCTGAGAGCTCCTTCCACACAACATAGCAAAAAAATTGGAGTAATCGGACAGCAAATTTAATTTATGGAAATTGTTTTGCAAAGTTAGGCTTAGCAGCACAAAAATACAGTGCCTACAAGACAATGCATCTGGTTAGAATGCCGAACCGAGAGAATGGTTCAGTAATTGAGCTACCTGTCACGAACAGGTTAAAACAGTGAACTACAGTGAGTAAAGTTTACTTTTTTATAATATACTAACATCAATATGTTCTAAAAATAACAAAGACACATCACTTTAAATAAGTATTTTACAGATAAGTATAATTTCATGAATAAAAAGCTGATGCATTCTATTGTTGGCGAATGCTAAATGACATCTGAATCAATTTTTGGCAATAAATCACAGTTTCATTACTAAAAAAGGATTTAAATGAATATTTCTAATGCAAAATTTTAATGCTTTTTTTATAATAAAAGATCAAGTTTTTAATTTTAGAAGTGTTTTCCGTGGCATATTAAGCTTCAGCATATTCCATAAGAAGCACAGTCAATCTACACTAATGTGTAAAACTGAAGCAACTTTTTTGATTTTGGTCATAATTACAAACAATCAACTGACAGACATAAAATTCATACTAAAGAGGCACAGTAGCACTTAAGGGATGAGGAAAGTACAGAAGCCAAAAAAAAACATTACAGTACAGAACAAACAGAATAAGGCTTTATTGGCATTAGTACAATAAACTGTTTGGCCAAGAGGAAGAACAACACACCAAAGAGCCCTAGGAATGGATATGATCTCTCCTAACTGCATAACTGCAGTGAACCATCTGTCGATATTCAACACCAGATTATCTAACAGTTCTTGGGGTAAGAGTTCAGATACTTCAAGGAACATTTGTTTCAGTTGTCTGGCGTTCTGTGGAAGATAAAATCATGGTGGCAGGTATCTCCCTAAAGTATTCCATACATGTTCAATGGGATTTAAATTAAGGAAGCACGCTGGACAATCCACTCTGTAGATATCTTCACTTCTGGAGATCTTCAACAGCATGAATCCTCTTTGGCAGGGCACTGTCATCCATAAAAGCAAACTCGGGACCAATGGCACCCCTTAAACGATGCACATGGGGAAGGATAACTTCATCACAGTAATAGTAAGTGAACCTCTGTCGAAAATAAGGCACTCTGTCCATCCATCATAATACCTCCCTATGCAAGAATGCCAGGACCACCCCCCTCGGTCTCTCTCTCTGAACTTAGTAAGATGAAAGTATGTCCCTATCTCCCTCTACATCAACTGGCACCGTGAATCATTTATCAGACTGAAACAACTCTCAACAGTAAAGAGGACATAACTCCATTGATGAGGTATCCAGTTTTTTTTTTCCTACATCACTGAATGGCAACAGGCTGTTAATCAACCATATACAGCATTCAAAAACAGCAGGTGAATAGACCACATTTATAAAGTTATCTGGCCACAGTAAGTTGGGACACATGTTATCTGGTTGCTGTGTGCAACTGCTGAGCAATGTTGCTCTCTGTCTGATTTCGATATCTTTTCACCTGCAGGATGATATATCGGTCATTGGTCAACATTGTTTCCTTGCCTACCACCACCAACCTATCTGATAACTGTACTTGTCATCTAGAAGGCTTTCCAAACTCATAAAACAATACTTTTATCAATTCAAACTCTTCAACAACAGACATCAAACTACACTTCTCCTCAGCCTGCCAATCATTTTACCATATATAAAAGCATCTTGTTATTTTCTTATAGCCATACTGCTATAAGAATCAATCTATTCCATACAATCTCATTTTCACTTTCAGAAAAATGCCTGGAATTGCACCTTCCTTTCTTCTTTTTGTTTTGCACAGGGTATTCTGACTTCTCATGTCTGTGTGCCTGATGTACCCCCTAATGTCATGGCGCTGATATTTGAATATGCTTCACCTTTCTACAGAATGAATTTTTCATTGTATTGATTGTAAAGCCCTTTTCAACAATTTCATGGTCATTTGAATAATGAATTTGCAGCTTAAGTTTTGAACACTAGTGTATTGAAAATTAAATCTTTTTAATTTGTTTCATCTTTAAATACATTTTTTGTTTAATTTCTTAACTTTTTATACATTTATAATAATATAAAGAATTAATTACAATAATTATAATAATTCTAATTACAATACTTGGCTGAATTTAAGATAATGCTTTTCCTTTAGCATGGCCCACTGTTAACCTTATGCAAAGACTAATATGCAAAACACATATTATTTGCAACTTATTCCTTAACTTGAAACTTAAAAAAAACATATTTACTTAATCAAAGTAATCTATTTAGACCATTTAATTAGCTTTCTTGCAGAATGTTTTAATATATTGAACTAATATTAGAGTTTCTCGTATGAAAGACCTCCTTTTTACTTCACATCAAAACATTGAAATTTCAGAGGCATCTTATGTGAGATACCATCCATGTGGTCAGCAACAGATACGAACAGAAAATTTCTTTCATCTTAATTGCATTATTATTATGAAAAAAGATTACTACAAACATTTATTATCTAGTCACCATTAATTTATTTTAATTACTTTCAAATTGATTACTATTAGATTATTTGGACACTGTAAATTTAAAATAACCTCATCAAGCTCTAAGAAAAATTCCAAAAAATGACAGCCAGTAATACAAATTTGTCGTCCATTTTCTTTGTCAAACTCCATTTCTGAAAATTCCTTGCTACTAGGTTTGAAAAAATATAGCAGTTTTTTAAGGAATATCCGATGATTGGCCTCTTCTAATTTCTTTAAAGAGTCAGATGGATTCTATAAATTTAAAAAAAAAAAGAAAAAAAACTATGAATAAAAAGAATTGCAATCACAGATTTAAAACTTACAAATAATATCTCAAAAGTTACCAAAAACAAATGCTAATTCTAAACAGGAAATATATGTAATAAATTTATAACATAATACCAAAGAAAAAATTCACCTTTAAAATACAATCCACAAGATCCCAATCCCAACTGAGATAGTCTTTAGATAATACTTGAGTATCTTTAATTGCCTGATCAATTCCATCAGCCATTTCCTAGTTTCACATAAAAGTATTTATTAATACCTTTTTTTTTTCAAGTTGTGTGCTAATCACACAACAACACACTAATACATTTGTTTATTTCATTCTATATAACAAGAAGAGCATAAATTAAAAATCAATTCTAGTTTTCCAAAAGATTATAATTGAACTACAACTATCCAGACTTCCAGGTATCCAGATCCAGAGTGAATACGATCACTTCTTTATGCCAGTATTTCCCAAGCATTACATGTAATTGCTATCTATCACAACCCATACATATATAGTTGTTCTGAAGAAAACCAGAGAGTATGAAATTTCTAAAATAATGTTACATAATAATGAAATAACAAATAAAGATATCAATCACAATTTATAATTAATTGATAACTGCAAATCTATTAATAATTATAAATAAATATACATAACTATACAGCACCACAAAAATAAAATCTCTTCAAAATTTCCATCAAATATTGTTCTCTGATTCACTGGTAAATCACAAGCCACATATAGGAGCTATTACTCTAGGTCATTATAAAACTAATCTTGTAAACTAAGTTACCTTTTTTCCACAGATTTAAATAGCATAAAATGATACCTAAGTATAAACATATATTCAATGAAACCATCAAATTAATTCATATAAATATAAACAACAAGTTAATCGGCCTATAATATTATATATAATCTTTAAACATTGATGAAAAAATTATTATATATTATATAAGCCTACTTTTATATATTAATTCCATAAGTTACTGTTTCGCTATAAAAAGTTTTCCTTTTTAAGAATTAGATTACACAAATGTTATGGCATTACACTAAATTTATTTCCATGTGATGAATTTTTCTTTCAACATGTAGATGTAATTAGAATCATTTACTTAAGCCTTTTTGTTCATGTCACACAGTTTCTTTCTTTCTTTCCTTCTTTCTTTATTTACTTTATTTTTTTAAATTCTCAAGGTTATCATTTTCTTTAATTCAAAATGTAATGTTTTGGAGGGGTAGTTAATATGGCCCCCAAAGAAATAAAAAGAACTTGTTGTTTATTATAGTAACATTACTAACAATTTGAGAAACTACAATAAAACTTACAGACCTAAATTTATTACAAATTGTGCAGGCAAAAGCATTATTTATCATATTGTTAATTTCATTATTATTCATGTGTCAATTTATTTGAATAGAAATAGGTAATGTACTTTTATTTTCACAAATAAGAAATTAATTGTTTGTATAATAAAATAAAAACAAGATTATACAAATAGTTTTAAAACATACCATAAATTTAATTTCACTATTTTGTTTCATTATTTATTATTATTTAATTGATATTTACACTGTTTTTATTTTCATAGTTTTATTTTAGTTAGTGAGATGCAGGTAAACATTTACAGAAATCATTTTGCTATTTAATATTATATAAAAAAAAGGTATGCAATACATTTTTAAAAATAATATTTCATTTTTTTAAACTGCATAATCTTTGTTGTAAAAGTATTATAAATAAAAAGAAAAATTTCTCCTTTGCATTAATGTTAATAAGCTTTTGGGCTTACAGAGGAGGACAATCATCTAGAATTTTCAATTATACACAATTGTAATTCTAATTAGTCCAGATATTTGCAGTTCTACTGTACTGAAAAACTACTGATAAGCAAACATGAAAGATAACTAAAGGAATAAAATTTTTGCACTTCTGCTACTAATGCGACTTATAAATATTCAAAATAGCCTTTAGCAGTTAACATTTATTATATTGTTAAAATCTATGCATTATTTTTACTCCTTTCAAGTTTCCTACACATTCTGGAATGTTTTTTACACCAAGGCATAAATCACAATTTTTATGCAATATCTAATTTGACATCATGATTACTAGCTTTGAAAATGATATCAGGAACATAAATAACTGCCAATTTTTATCAACTAAACATTTTCTGTGAAAGAGAGGTACATTATGTTTTATTGCCCACTGCTAGCCACTAATTTTTCTCATCTTTCTGGCAACATATGGATACCATGTCAGAAGGACGCTTTCTTTCAAGGCTACCCACAAATGAACCCAATTTTTGGTACCTTAATATGATGTGAAGCATTGCTCAGGCAGGCCATGCATCATCAACTGAAACAAATAGTAATCAACAATGTCTAGTAAACGTCTAGTGAATATGGCAGAAGTGAGCAATGTCTAGTGAATATAGCAGAAGTGGAGGGAACTTCTCAACTGAATGTTTCTGAGTAGGTTGGCACCTTATTGAGTTCTCAGCTCAATTTCATCCATTGTGTTCAGTAGAGAGCCTCAGTAATGGTTTCGTTCACTTTGAGCAACTCATAATATATGACATTAAGTTGATCGCACCATATAAACAGAATGATTATTTTTCCATGGATATTCAGCTTAGCAGTTGATGCTGAAGTATGGCCAGGTGGTCCTATTCTTCTTCTTTGGGTTATCATAATGGATCCATTTTTCATCATCAGTGATATGCAAAAAACCATTTGTTTATGCCTAGCAATCAATATTTTTTGGCTTCAGTTCATATGGAACCCAATTTCCTTGCTTTGGAATCATTCCCAATGATTTGAAACAATGTGAAATGTTTGTTGAATCACTCCTAATGAAAGTTCTACTAGCATTTGGCATAAATCTTAAACCAATAATGCTTCTAACTCCACATTTTCATATACTATCCATTCTGCTGCCCATTCCTTGTCTTCAATATTAAATTCACTATTCTTAAACTTTTAATTCCACCCATGACAACTTCTCTCACTTAAGGCAGCCTCACCATATGATTCTACAAACAATTGATGCACCTCAGCTGCAGATTTCCTCAAATTAAAAATGTAAATAAAAAATTGCTGCAAATGACGCTCATTCAGCTCAAAACTCGACATTTTTGCACAAAAGAATATATGATGTTGATATAAAATCACTAATATTTCAGGGTTATGTTGTTAGCAGATGTCCAACCTTATGATATGACATTTTACATCAAACAATTTTAACCATCACTTACTAGTGGCACTATCTCCCCCCAAATGGAGACTTATTTGTACTCCCAGTAATTTAGGAAATTCTAGATTAAATGTACACACATTGCAAAAGGTCCTTGAAAATTAACAAGCTTGGAATTAAAACTTTTGCACAATGCTTCCTAATAAGAAGTAAGCAGTGGTATTTAAAACTCCATATTACTTCCTTATCTTACAGTTGTCAACATTAAAATTCACCAACTGAAAAGTTACTATAATACATCTTTAGACTAACAAAAAAATAAAACAGCATTCATTATTATTTGTGACTTCTCCTGTTTGCATTTAAGTCTTCGAACATACCACCTGCAGATACAAAGATCCTACTGTAAATTTTAGAATTTCCATTATTACTTAAAAAATATGTCAGATATATTTTGCTGAGTATAGTAAAATGAACTGTATTCTTGATCTCATGTCTGAATAATTACTGAAAGCGGAAGTAGTCATACTAAACTTTGGTAAAACTTTAAAAAACATTCAGAGAATAACAAAAATTTTCATCTATTGCTATTTACTTTCTGCTGCCATAAGAAGTACAGCTATTAAGATTATTCTGTATCGCCTTAATAGCTATTTCTTATTCTCTGTTACACATCCATTGGGAATTATGGCCTAACATATCAATCACTTAGCTATCATCTCATGAAGAATATTGCTCAGGGTGCATCATTCAAGCAATTGATATAACACCCACAAGAAAGAGGAAAGTAAACAAACAAGCAGCAAAGACTTATAAGCTTACAACTTCATTCTGAATTAAGAGTTAGTTTTTCTTAACTATCACATCCCACTTGAGATGATCTACCATTGGGAGTGTCCATGCATAACTGAATATCCCTTTTACCATACGAGGTATTTAATACATTAAAATATACATTTTAAAAACAAAATACATTCTTCAAAATTTCAGGAAAACATCTTGTGTTTCAAAGAATCCATGAAATACATCAAAAATTGCTTTAAATAGGTTTGTTCATAATGTTTTGTAAAACCAAATAAAATAACAGCAATAACTTATATTGGAAAATTCATGAAAAAATATTTTTAATTACAAAATCTGAACACATAAAAAAAAAAGAAATAAAATCCTATTAGTACTAATTGTAAAATCATTTTCATACTTGTTTTAGATATTTCCATAATTTAATCTTGCTAACAGTACCCACAAAGAAACCTTTCTTTCCTCTGTCTGGATTACATATATGAAGGATGTTGCTCAGAACTAAGCTGTTAGGAATAGGACCTCTTTTTTTCAACTCGTGAATGCGAAATAAGCATGTTAGTGCAGCTGTTGCTTGGCTATGAAAGAAAAGAAAGAACTAATATTTTTAAAATAATAGCTACTAAATAAAAATAATATTAGCAAATTTTACAAGTGTAACATTTCAAAAGAGCAAGAATTTACTGCTCTTCACATTTGCTTAATTTGGCTAATCAGAGCTCAAGACCGAATCAAGCGCAGAAAGCTTTACCCATACAGATAAAATGCAGAAAGATTCATTCCCATGGAAATGTTTGCCTTATGTAAGTTCTTCGAGAAAAGCAAAGCTTTTAGCCTTATTCTTATCTTATTCAGAGTAGTTGACACAGTTTTCACTTAATTTGGCCCAATCAGAATCTTTTCAAAAATCATTTTTGTGTCAGTATTAAAGAAAATTAACAGTTCCCTAATATCTGTATTTCTTCTTCTCCTTTTTGGACATCTTTGTACATTTTGGAGTTTTTAATCACTAAGCTGAGGTTTTCATCCTTCATTGTGATAGTTTTTTGATGGAACTTTTGCTTTGGATAATTTGGACAACCTTTATAGGATGTCAGAGGTCTCCTCTGTTGCAGCTCACACACTTGTCTTCCTCTAACTGTTTGAGATCATGCTCATACGAAAAATTATCTCTAACAATTACTTGACATATCTGAACTTGTAACATCTGTTTTGAATAAGACCATGTTGCTGACCATGCCTGCCCTAGACTCCTAGACAGCTATAAAGCTATAGCTGTCTAGGAGTCTAGGGCCTGGCTTTTAGGCTTGGAAGCTTTTAATTCTGACTTTCATACCAAACATGTTTTCAGTTTAGTATACTTTCTTGCCTTCAGCATTACACAGAAACCCAACAAAATAGATAAATATATTTTCTGTATATCACAGTTCTTTACTCTGAACAAGTGCTTAACTTCAGTAGTTAGGATTGACTTTTTTTACAATTCATTGGATAAATCCTTAATTATCATTTTGGTTGATTTGTTTGTGGGTAACTGAAAGGTACTCAATATTTTGTAGATGTTTTATGGATTTCCCATCAAAATCATTAGGAGTTTTTTACAAAAATTTTTGTTAGTAGTCTTTAGATTTTGGCCACTATTTCATCTATACATAAAGAACAGAGTTGCTCGTGTAGGTTTTCCATGCAACTTCTGTCCCAGAACGAATGACTAATGGGATTCTGCTGGGATTTATAGGTGGAAGTTTACATTTTAGTACATCCATATTATCACTTGTTCCATCATCTTTAGTCAGTTATTACCTTTCTTAATCTTTTTGCCAAACAAACCACTTGCTTGGCACTTGGCAGTTTTTCTTGGCAAACTGTCTTTGTTTCTGTTCATTAAACTATGATAAAAACTCTTATGATCTTTAGAGGTTCTTAAACAATTTTTAATTGTTAAATTCTGATAGCTCTGATATCCGTTTCTAAGTATTATCTGTAAATATTACATATTCATATATTTGTATATAACTTACTTCTGTGCTTTGGATGATCCAAATGCTGCAGCTGATGATATTAAAGTAGGTAAACAATTTGAGAGATGACTACAATCTACGGGAAGAAACTGATTTGCCTAAAAATAAATACAGAATTTGTCAGAGAGCCATAAATAACATTCCTTGCAAAACAACTAAAATTTTTAATATTTTCAAAGCAGTTAACAAAGACATAATCTAACATAGGAAAGAATTTTTTTAAACAACTGACACATAATTTATAAATCAAATTGATTATTAATTCAAAGGGGCTTTGTCCTTGAAAAACTATTGTTTTCGTTTTGCAATTTTGCATTGGAAACGTTAAAAGTCTGAATCACTTTTCACACCAATATTGCAGCTCTGTATTATATTTAAAGAAATTAAATAATGAAGAATCTGCATAAATGTATGCATATTTCTCACATTGGGATAAAACAATGGTATCTAGAGCCATCCAATTTTGAATAACGTATGTTTCCACCCGAATACAGGCATCTGGAAGCCCAAATTTGGAATTTGTTTTATTATCTATTTCATATTTTGCAAAACTTTAACGAATTTTTGATTAACAAACTCAACAATTTAAAAGCGAGCAATGGCAACATTCTATGGGGGGGGGAACCTTTTTATCTCCAGCATGTGGAACTGCGTATCGGAAATTCTAAAGATATGCTCCTTTTAAAATTATTTTGCGATATTGCTGCCGAACTGAATTTTATGTGAAGAACATGATATTTAATAAATAAAAGTAACACACAAAACGTTAAAAAAGCACCCCTTTGGATGTAACTTAAAATCTGAAACATTTCAGATTTTATTCTTTTCTACTTTTTATTTTTTTATTATATTAAAATTGAATTTTTTACTTATCAAATTCATCATTGGATTTCATGGGATTCCTATTTAATCTCTTAAATAAACAATATGATTAAAGAATTTGGCTGTAAGAAGCTCTTTAATCTTATTGAAGAACTCCACTGAATACATTCAAATTCCACTCGATACATTCAAACAAAGAACAGTTACTACTAGCTAAGATGCCCATACTTGCCAACCTACGACACTCATAAATCAGGAGAATTTTTTTAGAAATCGGGAGATTTATTTTCAATGACAAAACAATTTTTAAATCATTAAAAACATATTTTTAATAATGAATTAACTGCAAATCATTACTAATTAATACCTGAAGGTTCAGTTACAAATTCTTAAATGCAAACAGTACTTTCTGAATTAATAACTTTTTGGTCCTTTGTTTCCATAGAAAAAAGTAACTTTTAATTTTTTTCAATAAAACTCGTATTGTCTTTGTGTTTTTGTGTACAAATATGTTTGAGAACATCAGCCCTTCCACAGTGTAAAATCAAAAATTCACAATGACAAACGGTATTCATCACAAATCCATTACCTTTTCTTGAGAAAATATTATAAGTCATCTGTGTACCATTTTTGAAAAGTACCTGAGTATTTTACCTTTTTTGCAGACATAACTAATATGACATATCATAATTCCTTAAATTATTTCTCAAAAGCATGTAAGTTCACACACGTTATCGGCAAGATGCAAGAAATAACATCCTTGATCTTGTTTTGCGCTCACTGGCTAGTATGTGCAAGATGACATGATGTGGCACTCGATGCTCATTGGAGAAATGGAACATGATGTTTTTGGATACTCATAAAGCAGAAACCTACATAATTTCTCACTGATGAAACTACTTTGGTTTTCTATGTAGTCTACAGAAAAAACATGTGCTTTCAGACGCTCCAGATCACTTTTTGGAGGATGCAAATATCAAAGTATTCAGGCAAGTTACATAAAAATCGTGAGAAATTTTAAGAATAAGAGAAGGTCGGGAGAAATATATTATAAATTGGGTTTGTGGGAGAACAATCAGAAATCGGGAGTCTTCCACCTAAATCGGGAGAGCTGGCAACTCCAGATACCTACAAAAATATATTATCAAAAATCCTCTACAGATTTTCCTTTTAAATATCATTTGAAAATATGGATCTATGCATAGCCAAAGCATTTAAAATTACATATTGAAAATGAGTAGCATTGAACATAATAGAATTTGTCCAGATCTTGGCTCTTACTGACAATACAGCTCCAAAATCAAAATTCACAAATGCTTTAAGACTTGTTAAATTTGGCAAAACTTCATTAAATTTTTAATAAGAATTAAAGCAAACTGATTAAATGCAGAAAAATGAATTTTTTAGTTACTGCAATCATCTACTGGAAGTTGCGGAATGACTATAAATTGAATTATGTTAGCACAGTAATTTTGGAGCTTCCTACCACAGTGGCTGCTAAGAATGCATAATAATAGTTTTATTTACACAAATTGTAGAACAAAAAAGATGGAATTCTGTCAATTTTTGGACAAAAATTTATATAAAAATCCTTCAGCAATCTGTCAGCAGAAAGCAGCAAAAATTTTCAGTGTTTTTTTTTTTTTTCTTACTCCAAAGTTACTTTAAAAAATGTATGACAAATATTTCAATTTTTTATTCATTTAGTGTTTTTACATTTTAATGAATAAAATAATAATTTGTAATTATAAATACATATACTGAGAAAAGGATATATATTAAGTAATATTTGAGGAAAGGATCACAACCATGATATTTATGCTAAGCAATTTATCATGTAAAATTATTAACATACAGTGAGACTGGAAAAAAAGAGGTGAACTACAAATTCAATAAATGTAGTTAAACCATAATATGACTTTTTAAATTTTACCTTAAATGTCCCAAAATAAAACATTCAGAAGATAATGTGAACAGTTTTTATAAACAATATAAATGTTCAAAATAAAATATTTTAAGCAAGAACTTCAATCACTATTAAGGTAAACTCATTCATTGTTTATATACCATATATATGAATTCTCCTAGGAAAATAGTGGCTCTCACTGCTAAATGTATTTCACTAGACACAATAACTTCTGAAAGAGCCTGAAAAAGACATTTAAACTTTTAAAAGGATCAATGCATTTAAAGTGTTAAATTTCATCAAACAAACAGATGAAAAAGAAATCAAAGTTATTAATAAGCCAAATATCAAGCAAAACCCTGCTGTACATTACATAATAACATAATAATTAAAAAAGTTATTAAAATTTTTCTGATTTCCTAATATGAGCAAGAACATAATTCATGCAATATAATTAATCACACCCTTTAACTTGATTTTAAAAATAGTTTCTGTTTATTGATATCATTCCCATATTTACAAACCTGTTTTTACCTGTGGAAACCATTAATAATTTTTACAGATTTTTCAACAGCATATTATAGCACCATCTTGTTTTCATCATTTGAAATTTATATTGTTCAGATTATTCTTAATGTTATATGAGAAAAGAGAAATGTTCAACAAAAACTAGTTTTTGTTATTTAAAAGCCTAAAATATTTTAATTTACAGATATAATTCAGCTTAACTTTTTTCATGCCGGAGATAATTTTAAAATCTTTTTATACAACTGCAATTAATTTACTTTTAGTTTTCATATCTTTACTTCTAGTTCACTATAACACTAGAACTTCACTATAACACTTCTAGTTTTTGTATCTAAAGAAGGTATAATGTCTAGAAGTAAATACATATAACATACATTACGGAAAAATAGTACATTATGGTACATTGTTTCATATTGTTCATAAACACTTTTCCATCTATATTCATAATTTCATAAAACTGTTGATTTTTTTTTTTTAACCAGCATTTTTTAAATGTTTCTCTCAGAGCTTTTTTGCACTTGACAGATGCTGGCATATCATTTCTTTCTTCTGTGCCCCTTTCAGTTACTGCAGCTCTTTTAAAACTGTCTATACTACCACAGTCAGTTTTTATACATGTTGTCTCAATATTGTCGTCAGTTGACATATATTCTAAAAATGAATCTTCATAACTTTACTTGCTGATTTCTGAAACATTAGCTACAGCTTTTGATTCCTCTCAGGCTTCTTCCATATAAAAGCCTCATATTTGAAAATAGTTTTAACTCTGGTTTATGAGATTGACTCCATGCTTCGGCTATAATATGCATGGTCTGTATCAGAGACATTGACTTAGTTATCTCCTTCAAAAATGCTTTCATTTTCACAAGATTGAATTCTGTTTACCATTTTCTGGATACATTTTCTATAATGACATCTGATAGCTTTCATAATACATTAGCCTAAAGGCTGAATGTTAGATCTGTATCTGCAGCAAAAGGAAATAATCTTTTTCAGATAGAGATTAAAGGTGTGTGTAGCACAGTTATTACATTTAGTTAAACTATTTTTCACTTTTCAGTTTTTTGCCCTATTAAAAAAAATCGATAAAAATACTAATTATCCATGAGTTCTTGTTGCTATGGTAAGCTACATGGAAATTCTCAACTTCTTTCAAGCATCAAGGTTTTCTGCTTCTATCAATTACCAGTGTTGCCTTCTTAATTGTTAGATTCATATCTCCCACTAACAATGTAAATCTTTCCTTCAGTGACTTAAACCATCTGCTACCTCCCTCTTAAACATTAATGTAAGTTCTGTTAATAGTCTGTAAGACAGTCCACTTTTGTCTGTTTTATACATTTCTTGTGACTTTAATTCATTTAGCAGCCTAGTAACAAAGTCATTTATCTAGTTATCAGCTACACAATGATATGCTTCTTCCTTCTCACCATAAAGTTTCTGATGTTATTTTTCTCTTTTCGACTTTGAAGCCATCCATCTGTTGATGCAAAATTTTCTGTTAGCAGTTTAGTTAATTTCACAGTTTTTAAAATGAAAAGGTCTCCAGAAGCAAGAACATTTTTGTTTCATAACTTGAAACCATTTGAAAAAACATTTCCAACATCTTTCAATTTTCTACAAGTTTTGTTCTTCTTTGAGACATTTGCCTTTTTATTAGTTCTGAATCAATTAGAATTCTTTGTTTAACTAATCTGCAGAGTGCTGCTTAGCAAATTCTCAGTTTAAATGTAACTTCTTCCTGGCTGCCCTTACCAAGAACAGCAAGAGCTTTTAACAATTTGTCCTTTTCTTTCAGGCATAAATCTTTTCACTTAAGCATTTTCAAAATGTTATAGATTTTAGTGGTGAGTTCTGTATTCAGTACATTTACATATCTATATCATTTAGTGGAATGTTCTCCTCATATGTATCCCTCTAGTCACACAGCCTCCAACCTGCTTTACCTTAATTAATTAATTAATTAACAGTTCAATTATGAATGGCTTTCTTTTATGTTTATTTTCCAGACAAGGTTTTTGAGAAGTTAGTCTAAGAAAAGTTCGTAATTAACGGCTCACAAACCATGAACTTTCCTGCTCCAGTTCTGAAGTTAAAATTAAGGTTATTAAAAAATAATTACTGACTGCCTATCATACAGATTTCTTTGGAATGACCTGCTTTTCTAATGAATTCTCAATTCTGCTAAACTGTATCACTGTTTCTATCTCAAAATAACTTCTTGTACTGAAGAAGCAAAAATTTAAATTATTGCAATCATTCACTTCGAAATTATTTCCTACTACTGGATTCCAAGTGAATTCCAAGTCATCATAACAATTCTAGAAATGAATGAGCTAACTTTTTTGCTAAAAAGGATTGCAGGTCCTTCTTAACAAGCCCCTCTTTAGTACCTTTTTACTATTTCTCTCTGATTCTTCTTAATAAGGATAGATGTCTCTTCCTTCCTATTATTACCAGACTTTTATCTGATTAAGAAAACTATGGATAAATCAGTTATCTAATTATTAAACAAGGAAAAAATGAGTTTATCAAACAAGGAAAAAAAATCAACAAAAATTCTCTTTTTTTCTTATAATAAAAGATTTACAGATATTTCACTTACTTCTAATATACCTGACTGAACAAAAATGAGTAATAAAAGGCCATAGTAGTTGTGAACTAAATTTGTTCTGAAAAAGCCAATTATAAAATATTAAAGAAGGAATAATTTTATACAATAAATTAAATTTTAGTTTTCAACTATAAATACATTTTATGCATAAAACTATTTTTTACTTGGAAAATGTTGACTTTAAATACACTGAAAAAATTTTAAAAATTCTTCCAAAAGTTCTTTTACAGAGATTCAGTATTTTAACTATTTATCAATCACAATTTTAAAAAAAAAAAAAAAAAAAAAAAAAAAAAAAAAAAAAAAAATTTCGAACTGTATAAATATACTGTATAGTCATATTTTTCAGTTTACAAGATGACACTCAATATTCTTTTCCATTTTACAGCTAGTCACTGATTGATACGATAAATGGAGGAAAGCTATATTAACAAATTTAATGAAATAGAACACATTTTGTTGCTAATAGATGCTACTGTTATTTTGATGCATGAAGTTAAAAATACAGCCAAACCTTATGATAAAGGGTTTCACTCTTCAGCACTTAACAAAAAAGATAAGCAGAATGTTGCAATCATAAATGTATACAATATAGAGACAGGAAGCAAATATTTAAAAATAAGAATAAGTACTAGCATTCAAGTTATGATTCTAAATACATGATACATTATTTAATCAAATTTGTTCAATTAAAATTAAATAAATAGTGATGTTCTATTTCAAGATTATTTATATAATTTTGAAATAGAACATCATATTTATTTATAATATATATAGCTACAGTGCTAATTATATATATATAGCACCACAAAAATTTGAATTGGACCAAAAATTACACTCCTCAAAAGTGAAATCGCAATACCAAAAAAGAATGCACATAGCATCATGCAAATTGCAGGAGCAAGAGTTGTGAGGTGGATATGCCAATGGTAAAAGTTGTGAATGCACTGGATCACGTAGTACGCATATGCGGGCTATAAAGGTCAGCCAATTCCCCTTCTCTGAGGATTTATGGAACATTGGAGACTTTAGAAGAAGCAGAGAAAATGTCTCTGAGACATCGGTGAGCTCAATACCATCAGTTAATGACTGGGGAATGTGACCTTATTACCAAACTCCATGAACTTGGTTTGTCTATGTGCACAATAGCCACTCATGTTGAGAACAATGTGAGTACCATCCAGCATTGTATCATACAATGGATTCAGGAAGGTGTACATGCACGACGAAAAGGAAGTGGTGCGCACAAGTGCATGTCAGAGCATAAACCCCAGACTATCCGGCAGTCAACTATTGGGGACTCTTTCTCCTCGTCACGTGACATCCAAAGCCAGTTGCCTCCAGGAGCAGGTATTTCTCCAATGTCCACCCAAACTATATGCAACAGATTGCATGAACTACACTTGCATCCATGTGTACCAGCCACAGGGGTACAATTGATTGCTGAACAAGATTAGATGTCTGTTGTGGTGTCAGCGTCATAGTGCATGGACCATCGAATAGTACTGGGTTTTGTTCACAGTTGAATCTTGTTTCTATCTGTGGAGGAATGAAAGTCATCGACGGATATGGCGGCACGAAACAGCCCATTTCATCGAGTGTCATGCCTGTCTTGCAAGAGGCATTATGGTTGGGGTGGCACAATGTTTGAACACAAGACGCCCCTGGTACACATTAACGGCAGCTTGACAGCAGATCGTTACGTAATGCAAGTTGTGGAGCCTGTTGTTCTGCCCTGGTTGCAGGGTGTACCCAACACAGTAACCCAACAAGACAATGCCAAGCCCCACGTCACACGGCGGACTATAAACAGTCTGATCGGATTTGACATCCTACCCTGGCTGGCAGCCTCCCCAGATCTGAATCCCATCGAACACCTGTAGGATGTCATTGAAGATGACATTAAACGAGGACCACAGCCGCAAACCCTGAATGATTTGTGTACAACAGTGAATGTGGCTTGACTACCTCAGGCAACCATCAGTGAACTTATTGATAGCTTGCCTGATTGGATTGTGGCCCAGATCGCTGCCTGAGGTGGGCACATCAGATACTGAATAAACTGGTTTATAATGATTTTATGTGTCTGTTTTTTTAATCATTTGCATATCCATCTCACAACTCTTGATCCTGCAATTTGCATGATGCTACGAGCATTCTTTCTTGGTGCTGCAATTTCACTTTTAAGGAATGTATTTGACATCTTGCTCCCCCTCCCCAAAAAATAACACATGATTGCTTTTCTCTTGAATATCTGAAAGTATATTATTCATACATAAAGTAATAATGTATCAATATTTTCAGATGGAACTTTTTATAAGTGGCCTATACATATCTATCAAAAGTACATTATTCATACATAAAGTAATAATGTATCGATATTTTCAGATGGAACTTTTTATAAGTGGCCTATACATATCTATCACACTAAAAGGCTTCAAATTTGACTCAAACAGACAAAATATCTTCAATAAAAGAAAGATTTAATAGAAACAAAACAAACATATAGAATTAATAAAAATATAGTCAATGACAGGAATTAAAAATATTGATATAAAATAACATGTTACACATAAATACAGAAACAAAAATATAATTAAAATGTATAGAAATTATACTGAAAATTAATATAATATCATCTTTGCAAATTCTCAAATGGAAAGCATCCTCCTTAACCAAATCCACAGAGGAATCTACTAAAAGGTAATATATCATATAAGAACAGAGAAAAATCAGAAAACATAAAAAGGAAGAACATACCAGAAAAAGTTTTTGAAGAAATGCTAAGCATCAGCTAAATATGAAAAAGAGAAAATGAAAGAAAGAAAATTCTCAGATAGAAATTAAAACAAGAAAAGTTAATTCCATATTTGCAGTCACAAAAAATAATTCAGCTCAAAAGATTCAAACTTGAACCATATTAGAATTTTAATTGAGATTCTTGATGCACAAAATAATTTGAATATTCAGTTATATAACCTATGTGGGTTTGATAAATATAAATGTGTTCACAGTCTTCATGAGGATTTAACAACCTCTTTGCTTAGTTACATAGATGTTATCTTTAATATCATTCAGAAAGATATAATGTGTCCGTTACAAAAATTGTATGGATTTCATTAATATAAATATGTCCATTATCCCCACCAGGTTTTTTAACAGTGTTGGATGGTTATTATATATTATCTTTAAAGGTCATTATTAAATCCTGATGTTAAACTTCATTACAAGTTTAGAAACCATCTCTGAGATCCTTAGAATATCAAAGAGAATTACAAAAATATAAAAGGAACTTCAAATGGGAGATTTTATTGAATTTCTGAACAGTAGCATTCATAAAAAAGCTTATATGAATGCAGAAGCATATATGACATAAATTCCCATTTCTCCAAAATGAGTATTGATTAGACAATAAACAAGCATTATTTCTATGTTCATACATAGTTTAAATTTACATTAAAATTTAGAGATTTTTCTTTCTTTTCATTTATCCTTTTACTAAAAAATCACATTAAAAACAAAAGATTTCAAACCTATTATTAGAGGAGTAAGGCAATATATCAACTCCTTCTGCAACAACATAACCTTCATATAGTTGCCAAGAAGGTTTGACAGCAGACGGATCTAAAAAAAATAATAATAAATAAATAAATTTTTTTTTTAATTCTGAAAGCTTTCAGGTTTTATATTATGCCCAAAGGGGACTTTTTCTAATGTTTTGTGTGTTACCTTTATTTATTAAATATCATGTTCTTTGCACTTAAACCATAAAATCCAGTTCAAAAGCAATATCGCAAAATAATTTTAAAATGAGCATATCTTTAGAATTTCCGATACGCAGTTCTGTGGGCTGGAGATAAAAAGGTCCCCCCCCCCATAGAATGTTGCCGTTGCTCGATTTGAAATTGTTGAGTTTGTTAATCAAAAATTCATTAAAGTTTTACAAAATATGAAATAGATAATAAAACAAATTCCAAATCTAGCCTTCAAGATGCCCATATTCATGTGGAAACATACGTTATTTAAAATTTGATAGCTCTAGTTACCATTGTTTTATAGCAATGCAAGACACTATGCAGATTCTTCATTATTTAATTTCTTTAAATATAACACAGTGCTGTAATATTTGGCGGCAACAGTTTGAAAAGTGAACCGACATTTATCGTAAACCAACGATAAATACCAAAAAGAAATTAATAGCCCTTCTGGGCTAAAAAGATAAATGTCTAAATGATACAGATAATACTTCTGAATATAAAATAAGAAAGTAGGTGCATGCATGTGTGGTGTGTGTGTGTAACACATAGTTTTAAAACTAAAAAATAGCATTGAAAAAACTGACAACACAGGTATGACTAAGAAATATCCCATAATCCCAATGACTTGGGTCATATAATGATTGTTAAAATTGAAGAACTGCGCATGGTCACCTGAAGAATTTTCATGCATGTGATTGCCAAAGTTTCACACATTCTGAAACTTGAATTCTGATAACTCTTATTAAGGTGATTGCTATAATATACAAGTACCCTTTATTTAAGGTTGATACTATGATGGAAGGAAGTGTTAA
Organism: Stegodyphus mimosarum; assembly: GCA_000611955.2. Classification (NCBI taxonomy): domain Eukaryota; kingdom Metazoa; phylum Arthropoda; class Arachnida; order Araneae; family Eresidae; genus Stegodyphus; species Stegodyphus mimosarum. The sequence continues at coordinate 360,814 of KK113396.1, forward strand.
TCTTATGAGCTTGCAATTTTACAATTGCAATTTACAACTGATTCTTCTATCAGGAAATGAAAAGATTTGATTCTTATCAGTTTCTTTTGTTGAGCATAAATGCTCTCCAAGCTCTATCCTCTATTTTACCATTCTTTAGGTTTTCGGCAAGACACTAGACATTCTTTGTAATCGGTACTGAATCTTTGTGTTGCAACAATACATAACTTAGAAGTGATTCTGTTCTCAGTGGACATTGGTTATAACATGTAGATGATGAAATTAACTTTTTCACATTTTCCAGAACAGCAAAATTCTCACATACCCTTTGACCAAACTCCCTGCACTCTGTTTCTATGCCAAAAATTCAGCTGCATACTGACCTATGACTTGCAATAACTGTATCATGCAAAACAGCTTTGTTTTCAACAGGCTGGCTACATCAAGAGCATGATGATTTAATTTGTAATCACGTTTTCACATATCTGCTTATTGAGATGGTTAATGATAATTTCCTATTTGTTATTTCTTCAAAAATTCAATTTTGGGGGGACTTTGCAATGCCACTGTCATGCAAAACAGTGATGTTTTCAACAGACCAGCAAGATCAAGAGCGTGATGATTTAATATCTGCAGTCAAATCTAATTCCTCATATTTCTTTATCAAGCTGCCAGCTGTTGCTTCATTCGGTATGACATGTTTAAGTCCAACGATTTCATAAAGCTTTGACCAATCTATGTATAACACTTCACCATTCTTGTAATGAATTTTCACAACCCAAACTCTTTCCTTTGTGTAGTGCTCCATGCCAACCAAGTTGCAACAAAGCTGTGCAATGAGCTGACAATCATAAAATGTCAGTGAGGTCACTTTTCTAAGAATAAAGTATTCTTTCAGACATATTTAATCTGGCACTTTTGTTGACATTCTATAGTAGTAGATTAAATTTATTAAAAAATATGCATCTTTGACCCTATATTAAACAAGGCAAAAAGAATATCTGTTTGTAACATTGAATATAAGTTCATGATGGGAAAGCTTTATCTGTATTTTATGTCAGGTAAACTATTTATTTCATAAGCATTGTGTTATTTTATCAGAAATCAAACCCAATATTAAACTGTCCATAACACCCCTTCCCCATCTCTGAGATGTCCCCCCCCCAGCAATTTTCATTTGGCACAAATAATGACCAGAAGTACTAAAAAAAAGCTAAAGTCTATCTACCATAAGTGTAAAGCACACAAAGCTCATCAGCTTAAAGTAAATCATTTAAAAAGCAATTTTATCTGTAATTCTTAGTGATATTTAACAAAAAGTATTAACTTGATATCATTAGTATACAATGTTAAACAGGTTTCTAACACTATATAATATGATGCATGAAATATTTTTTTCTAACTCTGTTTCTTGCGCAAATTACTATCTACACACACACACACACCAAAAAAAAAAAAAATTTAATAGTACTGACTTTGAAATTTTGTGGTTACATATAGACTGCAGATCTATAAATTTCATTTTTAATTTTATTCAAATGATAATGTACTTTTGGTATTTTGATATTTTCCTATTTATACCCTTTTACCATATTAAAGATTTTAAAAAGACATGCAGAAACAAATTTTAGAGCTTTTGAATTGGAATTCTTTCTCACAGGTTGGTATTAATTTCCAATTTGGGCAATTATAATTTTATACAATGTTTGCCTAATATATCCTATTCTGTTTATCAAGACATTTGTGATAATTTTCAAAATAAATGAGCTATCTGAAACAGACCTTGATATAATAATACTTGATTTTACAGCATAAAATTTGCATACTTTTTCCCTCCCTCCATTTCCCCTCTCTGCCTTCTTGTTTTGTGAGCATTATTTAGGCAAAAAGTTAATTAAAAAATTCCAATTAATATCAGTAGTAAAACTATTTTATTTGATTTGTTTTGAAAAATAAAGGAAAAGCTAAAAGCAACATAAATAACTTCAGACAGAATTACTTCTTCAGGTAAGTACCTGCGCTAATAATTATTTCAAAGATGAAAAAGGAGGTGGCTGTGGATATCAAAGTAACAGCAGCTGTTAAGAAAACTGATACAACTGTAATGTAAGGTGGTCTACTACAGTAGCATTACAATGCTAAAATACTGTTAACACTTAAGATTGTTAATTAAGGAAACAGATCATGTGAACAGTTTTGATTTGGTACAGCTAGAAACCAAGTTTGGAATAAAATTTACTTAAATAATATATTTTTTAAAAATCAGTTTGAAATATGTCATCTGAATGTGTAGTTTGGAAAGCTATCAATAAATGGTGCCAGAAGTTAAAATTTTTCCTATTTCTGTAAAAATTCACAAAATAATTCATTTTGATACCAGTTAAAAATCATTTTTTTCCTAAATTATATTTAGAAGCATTGGGTACATTCTTTTACACATAGTTTTTGCTATACAGTGTCAGGATTGTAAAAGTAACAGCAGCTGTTAAGAAAACTGATACAACTGTAATTTCTATCAATAAAGTATGCAAAAGTTTTCGCAGAACAAATACATTACGGTTGCTGGAAAATTACTGATGTAACAGTTGTAAAAGAAGAAACTGATAACATTGAATACTTAGGGGTTAAAATGCTGGGAAAATTGTAAAAAAAATTCAGAAAACAGTGACAAGGAGGTTCACTTAAGGTGGTCTACTACAGTAGCAATATAATGCTAAAATACTGTTAACACTTAAGATTGTTAATTAAGGAAACAGATCATGTGAACAGTTTTGATTTGGTACAGCTAGAAACCAAGTTTGGAATAAAATTTACTTAAATAATATATTTTTTAAAAATCAGTTTGAAATATGTCATCTGAATGTGTAGTTTGGAAAGCTATCAATAAATGGTGCCAGAAGTTAAAATTTTTCCTATTTCTGTAAAAATTCACAAAATAATTCATTTTGATACCAGTTAAAAATCATTTTTTTCCTAAATTATATTTAGAAGCATTGGATACATTCTTTTACACATAGTTTTTGCTACACAGTGTCAGGATTGTAAAAACAGCTGCATCTGTCAGCAGAAAGATGTTTGAAGCAACCCTATTTTTCATTTGTTTATATTTATTTGTACTGCGCTCAGTTAGCGTTTCCGAACAAGCAGATGGGATCGAGAGGTGAGAAATAATTCATTCTTTATATCGATTATTTCGTGTTTATGATTTCATAGTAAGTTAATTCCAAAATAAAATATGCTTATTTTTTTATCGGAGGCATGCAGTATTCTCATACATCCTCCAGAAATTCCTCTAGGGACTAGAAATGAAATCTTCCTTTCAAAATGCTTTTAGATTTGGGAAACAGAAAAGTCTCTCAGGGTGCAATTCCACAATTTCAGGGCAGGAATTGATTTAACCTTTTGTTTAGCTATTAAATATTAGTTTGTGAATTCAAAAAACTGCTTTTATTCCAGTTTTGGTATTTACCAACACTTTTCCTACTTTTTGCTGTTTAATTTATAAAAACACATAAAAAATAATCTACTCTAAATAAATGTATACATATTTTTTGAGTTTTTCAAAAAACTGAATGATAGAATGGGGAATGATCTTCTAGAAATGGTGAAAAGGGTGCACTGAGCAAAATAGATTGAGAACCATGGTGTAGATTATTCTTGTGAAATTAATCGACTTACTTCCATCGCAAGTTTGATTTATCACCTATTTTTAACATTTTTTCCCACTTTAATAATAATAATTAAGACTTTTCTAATAATAATTTAAATAAAGAATATAACTGAAAATGATTTATTTAAAATAAATTCCATTTCATTCTATAAACACATTCTTTTAAACATTATAACTAAAATGAAGCCACTATCAATGGTAGGATACTAAAGGCACCTTTAAAAATATTAATTTTTTATGGAATAAATTACATTCAACATGACAATTCTTTATTCACTATTATTATTTGGGTTACGTGATACTATTTCTATATATTCTCATTTATCTATGGTCCACAATTGCAAGTCCTGTATAAAATATTAAATCAACTAATGTAGACTTTTTAAGTAATTAACTTGTCAACAATAAACTTACCTGAAGAACTCAATGCTGCAGAAAAATCATCTGTCCATTCAGGAACAGGTACATAAAAAATTTGGTAAAGAAGATCTAAAATATTTTTCTGTAATGAAAACAAAATTATTATTTTGATATAAAGGATTACACATTTAACAATTTTCCTATATATGCAAAGACATCTAAATTTTTTAATTATTTTTTCCTGAATAATATATACTCACAAATTATTGAAATAATGATTATTAGAAAAAATATAACCTAGAACTCACACGCAAATCAGGATAGGGAAGATACAACATTTCAATTAAAGACTGTACATGAGAAGAATTAGATCTGCACAAGTAGATAAGACCTGCAATGTAAATACACATTCATTAAATAAGAAATCAGTTCAATGAAATAATGTGAAAACAAAGGAATTATATATAATCTCTTAAATTCTAAATTAGTTAGTTATCTTTAATATAATGATTTTTCCTGCAATACTGACAGCAATAACTGCATTACATTGTGATCTAGCATTTAGCAAAAATATAATTAAACTATACTTCCCCCTTTACTTCTTTTATCAAACTTTAAAAATTATAAAATGCAGAGGACAAACATTCTTAAATTTTGACATTAAACTGAAAATAACAATATCAAAGTTAACATCACTAAATGGTTCTCTCTAAAATACTGATAGCTGCCAAGAACCCAATAATCTCAGTTCCATTTTCTCAATATCAATAACATTTCTGACAAATGTATCATAATGTTCAAGTATACTCAATAGCAGTTTTGCTTATGGCTATTTTTTTCCTCATTTGCTATTTCTTATTGTGCAAGAAATTCACCTGCATGACATATAATGGTCCCCCACTTTTTTTTGTGGGTAGGGTCATTATTTGCTTTTCAAAACCAAAAGCAAGAATGTTTAATTATGCTTATTCTCATTCTAAAATAATCCAAAAGATACATGCAAAAGATATGAACTACTTTTGTAAAATCAAATTTTTAATCAGTTAAGTAACTTATATTACCTAATTATATTTAACTAATAATTACTCTATATACCATCACCACAAATATTTAGATCCCAATTTCCTTTAGAAAAACTGTAAATAAGGAACAGACAGATGAAAATTACATATACATAATAGTATGACCTAATTCAAAAGATGAGAAAAGACAGAAATCCTGTAATGTGAAAAAAATAATTAAAATGCATAGCTACATTTTAGGTTCAAGTAGCATTTATACAGAATTTATTAATAAATAACATCCCACTATGAAATTATAATGAAGCATAGTAACAATTCAGCTATAAAAAACATCTTCAAAATATAAAGCTGCACTAATAAGAAACACAGCTTAAAAAACTGGGCATTACAAAGTTAAAAGATTTTTAAATATTCAATGAAAATAATTCAGACTATTCAATTCTCAGCAACCATTAAACTAATACTGTGTAACTACAATTTAATATGTCAGCTGTAAAGTTCAAAAAACCTTCAGTTTGCAAATATGTCACTATATCCTTAAAGGCAATATTTCTAACACTATGACATATGTTTTAATACAATTTCCTAAACAGAGTCCAAATTTCAGTGTTAAGTAATTTCAGGAATTCTGAGACTCTAAAAATGATGCTCTATGTATATCTTCTAAATCAGTCAACATTAATTTTACATGTCTATTTTAACAACTATTTTAACAAAAAATAATTTAATTCTAAATAAACAGCTAAAAATAAAGGCTCTTATAGAGCAGAATAGTAAAATCTTTTGGCTACACTACACTACTAAAGTACAGTTACAGAATAGAAATGATTTTTAGTTCTAAGCTTCCAAGCAGTTGTTCATAGTATACTGCCTGGAAGCTTAGAACTCATAACAGCCATCCCTTACTACTACAAAAGAGAAACTATTTATTAGAACTTTCTGTCATGCTGATAGGATATGTACATAAAACATTCTTCAGCTAAGCATAAAGGGGGAGTATATAAGGCCTTCTTCGTATGCCTTCATGGTGTAGTGGTCATTTGCATGCCACATTTGTCTCTTCTCCTTCTTCTAAATAACCTAATGACTCTACAAATTAAGCTACAGCAGATTTGAATCTAATATAGTTTCCACCACCTACTTCTATTCAGCATATTTTATTTAAAGTAGAGCACACAAATATTTTTTGTTATTTACCAAAAAATTATATCACTATGGTAATAATGCTTAGATAAATTATTTCTCCTTAAAGCAGAAGTATCTCTCTTCCTCATCATTAAATAATAATTTTTCTCTCATATAAAATTGAATATTATACAAATGAGTGAGAAAGAAAAAACTGGCAATAACTTTCATTATAATATTACTTTTCAAGAATTATCTAATCTACAGTTTTTACAGACTTTCCATTAAGTATATAAACCTAAAAAAAATCAGTGAATTTCCAGTGACAATAATAACAATTTGAATTTATTAAAGTATTAGATCTATCATTCTCTGAAAGTGTTTTACATATATATTAATTAATCCATTCTCTCACTGACAACATTCACTAAAGGTCTATTATTTCAGCTCTCTTAACATTAAAATGATTCTTTCATCAACATGACACAACAGAAATCAAGATCCATTTGACATTATCATCAATACTGCATATCAATATCCCTCAGCCAAAGTTTTCCAGAAGCTTAGTGCCCTATAAGAAATCACTAAGAGTTGTCCAAGAAACCATGATAAGTAAGTTAATCATATGTAACTGTATGGCTAATGCAAATGTGTAACTAAGTTTATGCAAAGGATTACCTAGCATAAGAACAAAAATGCTATGTTAAGAGTTCCTTACGAGTAAAACATCTGAGAAAATCATATAGCCAAGCTCATAACTAACTACATGAAAAAATCAATAAATACTGAGATATATATATATATATATAAGATCTACTGGAAAATTTTGTCTGATAATGCTATTTTGTATTTCAACCATGCATGCATGAGCTCATTTGAAACATATACAGTTGTCTCTCTATATCAATGAATTTATACACATGTGCTCTTCTAAATTAACTGAAATAAAAGCATCTCATCCCATTATTAAGTAAGACAGAATCATTTAAATATGGTTAACAATACAGTTCATTTACAAAATTGTATTTTGTATAAATTCCAACAAGGAAGAAATGTTACAGAAGCATGTCGAAATTCAGTGAAAGGAATTTTTGGTGGAAATACAGCTTTGGATAAAACATGTAAGAGATGGTTCAAAAAAGTTAAAGCAGGTGATTCTGACCTTAATGATAAACCATGCTCTGAGTAGCCATCTTTGTTCGATGAAGTTACTGCCATGGACCAACACAGAACAAGATCATTTTTGATAACATCAAAATTGCAGAAAAACTTGAGTTGGCTAGATAAACAATTTCAGACCATGTTTAGAAAAATGATTGGTCTATAAATATTCCAGATGGGCGTCTCAAGAGTCAAGTGGAAGAACTTTTAATGGCAGAGTCATCATATGCCCATCTCTGCTTGCTTTGAACAAAAAATGAACCCTTCTTGGACCAGGTAACTAATGATGAAATTGGATTATTTACAAAATCATCATTAGGAAAAGAGCATATGTGAGCCTGGACAACCTACCCCCTCAACCTCTAAACTGAGTTTGAGCATGAAAAAGAGAACACTGAGCATAAAGAGAAACGTCCAAGGACCAATCACTTATGAGCTTTTGAAAGCTAATAAAAAGCTCGATCTGGAGAGATACTGTCAGCAAATGGATGATTTACAGAAAGTAGTTAAAGAAAAGATACTGGCAATGTTTAATAGGAAGCACATCATACTGCATCATGATAATGTCAGGCCACATCCTGCTTTCGCAAGTCATCAGAAAATCTCTGAGTTAGGCTGGAAAATTCTCCCATGCTCCATCATACTCTTCAGATCTTGTACCCTCTGATTATTGCATTCTTCTCTTAAAGGAAAATTTTTTGAATGAAGGGGGGGAATTCAAAACTAAAGCAGATGTCAGCCATGCATTGCTTCAGTTCTTCAGACATATTTCACACAGAAGAAAAGGCATTTTTCAAAAATAGTATTCACAAATTACCATCCTGCTGGCAAGAAGTTATTAGTAACAATGGAAAATATATTGTACAAAAAAATATCATTAAAGGGATAAAAATGCATACTTGCCAACCTACAACACTCAAAAATCGGAAGAATGTTTTTAGAAATCGGGAGATTTATTTTCAATGACAAAAAGATTTTTAAATGATAAACATATATTTTTTAATAATGAATTAACTTCAAATCGTTACTAATTAATATCTGAATGTTCAGTTACTAATTCTTAAATGCAAACAGTACACTCTGTATTAATACCTTTTTGGTCCTTTGCTTCCATAGAAAAAAGTAACTTTTCATTTTTTTTAATAGAACTGATGTTGTCCTTGCGTTTTTGTGTACGAACATGTTTGAGAACATCGGCCTTTTGCCGTGCGAAATCAAAAAATTGCAATGACAAATGGTTTGAGGAAATGTTACAAGAAAATTTATCTGTGTAAGATTTTTGAAAAGTACCTGAGTGTTTTACTTTTTCCTCAGACATAACTAATACGAAATATCGTAATTTCTTAAACTACTTCTCAAAAGCACGTACGTTCATAGGTTAGTGACAAGACGAACGAAATAACAACTTCGATCTTGCTTTGTGCTCATTGGCTAATATGTGCCTGATGACATGCAGTGGCACTCAATGGCCCTTTCGGACATGTGATGTCACTCACAAAGAAAAAACGCGCCATAATTTCTCACTGATGAAACTACTTTGGTTTCTATATAACCTAGAGAAAAGTCAGGAGCTTTCAGATACTTCAAATCACTTTTTTTGAGGATGCAAGTAATGAAGTATTAAGCCAAGCTACATAAAAATCGAAGGAAATTTTAAGAGAAAGTCGTGACCAATATATTATAAATCGGGTTGGCGGCAGAACAGTCAGAAATCGGGAGTCTACCGCCTAAATCAAGAGAGTTGGCAACTCTGAAAATGTATTACTTTCTTTTTCACTTCACAAATGGATAAAATTTTCCAGTAGACCTTTTAAAAGTTATAGATAAGCATGAAAATATCTAATAAATAGTGCATTCTAAGATGCTTTCTGCATTCTATTATTACAATAACTATAACTGAAATTGTCGTTTGTTCACTGGTACATACAATACTACCCACTCTCTGGTAATGAATCGCTCTTTGCGCTCTCTATAAGCCTTTCTCTAGTTAACAGACGTTTTTCTGAATAGCACTATTTCCTTAGTACATTCTACCAGTTACTGCTGAATAAAAAATCTCTACAATGTTAATCAGTTCTCTGAGCAATTTCTACTATTAAATACACTAGCCTACAAAAATTAAGCATAGGATGAATTTTCGTATGTAACATCATACTGCAGTGTTCTAAATCAGTACATAACATATAATATCATCAAGATGATATCAAGATGAATACTAATGAGAAAAGAGAACAACAATGACCAACAAAAAACTACATGCAGAAGATTTTTATTCAAAAGTGGGCTCACAATACAGCAAGAGAGAAGTCCATATAACAGACACCATCTTTACAAACTATGTATGAAGCCTCTGGTAGTGCTGATTGTAGCTATAATATCATTGCTAATGGCTAGGTATATACTTCCAAGTGTTTCTCAAAAAGAGAAATCCCACATGTGATCACTAGGACTTCAGTCTGTTCATTGTATAAACTAATAGAGCTCTGATGTCATCACAAAGGGTTCAATAGGTTAAGGATTATGATTTGATTCTTGTTTGTTATATTATGTATACTACTTTTGACAAAAAATCTTAAAAGTATATTGCTAATTTTACATTTTTTAAATTTCTTTTAAATAATTTTCAGTTAATTTAGGTTGTTATTTTTTGGTTAATTTATTCATATTCATTGTGAAGTGCTTTCTCACTTCTGAATTGTTAACATTGTTGTATTAATTCTTTTCAGTTTATTTTATTATTATTATTATTCATTGTTTGTTGCTTTGTTTAATTCTGAATGCTTTTCCATTAATATTCCATCCGATTATTGAATTTATTTCACTTCATCAGATTTTGATTGCTAATAAAAAGTTACCTTCTGTCACTAATAAATTTGTGAAGTTATTCAGAAATCTGGTGCTGCTTTGATTTTCAAGTCATTTCATTTGTTTAGTTTAGCAATATCACATTCAGGAGAATGAATTTCAAATGATGGGCAGACCACAAATCACTCTAGGATAATCACTTTAGAACAGGACAGGGGACATTGATTTAAAAATAAAACTTACACAGCAATATAATCATGGGGGAGGGAGGAATTTCAAAATAAAACTGGCAGAACAAAATAATTCCCAATATTAGTATTTAACATGCATAACTTTGTTTTACATACATTTTTCAATATTTTTTTATTCCTATTATTTTTACAGAGTTGGTGCCTTTTTTTTATTTATATTATTATTACATATATATATAAAGTGCATAAGTCACCTAAGCTCAGATTATTAGCATGGTAAAATATTACTGACATATATACTAAATAAATAAATAAAAGTGACTTAGACCTTAATACCGAATTTTTGCACGAATTTTCAGAAAGAAAAAAGTACAAAGGAAGATGTCCTGAAATTTTTTAGATGCAGTGGGACAGAAATTTCAATTATGAAGAGACATTCACATCTTAGCTCTGAACTTTACTAAACAAGTGGTTCCTAAATGGGTAGATGTCAATGCAATCTACCATACCAATTGCTCACAGAGCAATTCACCTCTGTAAAATATGCTGGCTACAAGCGCAAATTGCAATATCAGTTGTTAAGTAGTATAGCATGTTCCTTACACTTCCATCCACTGATTGTCATCACTATTTCTATGGTACACCTATGGTAAGAAACTGTCATCACTATTTCTATGGTACACCTATGGTAAGAAACTGTCATCACTATTTCTATGGTACACCTATGGTAAGAAACTGTCATCACTATTTCTATGGTACACCTATGGTACCTACAGTTTTTCACCTATGGTAAGAAGATACTGGTCATTTATCACTATAGTTGTTCATGAAAGACTGCTACTGAAACTTCAGGTAACTGTTCCAGTCATTCAACATGTCATCCAAGCCATATAAATATTGCCTACTGTCTGCTGGACATACCATTTCCACAACAGCAACTCAATGTTATTGAAAAATGATGTGCAGAGTGTAATAATTTTCACTGAAACTTTTGACTATATAACTATCTTATTGAATTATATCAATTCCATACATCCATAATATCTTATGCTGCATATATATGCATACTCAATTTAGCCAAATACTCTTCATTGATCTCTTGATTAATTTTCATAATTCTTTTCACTTAAATTGATTTTCCCAAAACTCTTACAAATAAGAACAGTTAATAATTAAACAACACGAAAATGCACTCACATAACTTCTTGTCATGAATGTGATTACTTGAATAATTCCTCTTTCTCAGTTAACGTAACAAAATGACTACACAATGCATCAGATCTGCACAGAGCCCTGAAAATTCAAGGTTTGATTTTCATTCAAAAACTGATGATAAGCAAGAGTACCTAAAATTCCCCCAAAAGAACTTAATCTTCTAACACAATTTTCATGAATGCTGCCTACTTAAATCACCAAGACTGCCATATTTCTAAAGGTAGTACACCTAAGATATTTGCATGCTATTTTAAACTGGTAATGTAAAAGAAATATTTTGCAAAATATTTTTTCTTTAAAAAGCAATATACAAAAACACTACTATTATTTATACAATTTCATAAAAACATGAAAATAAGAATGAAAAGGTTTCAATATATCTTGTTTGTAAATAATAACTGCTCATCTAAGCCATGTTTACTATTCATTCATCCAAATTTATTTTAATAAAGAAGAGAAAAAAAACATTGTTGACATCAAGCAATGACAAAAAATTCTTTACCATAAGGAATACATTAATTATGCTGACTGAAGATTTAATCTGATTCCAGAAAACTTTCTCATAAAAACAAAATCATTTTTTTGAAATGAAAATTCTTTCATACCAGGCCAAGACAGTAGTGTAGATACAATAGCCATTTTACAGGAATGCACATGAGGGTCTTTATCATCACTAAAAGAATTACATAAATTGAAAGAATGAAAATAATAAGGCAAGTAATAAAACAAAAGAGTATACAACGTATAAATGAGATAAAAATTACAGGACTTTAAAACTGTTCCTCCATCTGCATTCTTAAAGTCATACACAGTAGAATGAAGAATTTAAAAAAAAAAAGCATGAAACTGGCACAAATAATTTAAATCTAGACAACTTATGAAATGCAAATAAATATAATGCAATTTTGAAATTTTCTTTTACATATACAAACAAAAAGAGCAAAAAAAAAATTACATATATACACATAGAGGTGTTTACACATTTTGGTTATGAATTTGATTTTCTCCATGAATTTAAATATTAATTTTAAAATACAAATGTGACTGGTATCAAATTGGAACAAGGGTTAATTATCGTCTGCCGCATTAAAAATATTCTTTTCTTTAAAATGTCGCTGAAAAAAAAAACAATAGATAGATCGCTATATTTTTGTGCTGTCCAAAAAGAAATTCTCTTATTTAATTAATAAAAAAAGATATGAAAACCATGGTTTTAATATTTCAACATGTAAAATAAGTGACATAATTAATATGAAAGCAAAGAAATGTCAAAGTTTACGTTTGACCGGAAAAAAGGCAAAAAATGCATACCCAACAAAGGTATGTACAACATTGGAAGGATTCTGGAAGATAGTGAAGGAGGAGTGGAACAAAATCAGCATGGATGTTTTAAGAAAAGGACTTTTATCTTGGAAATCAAGATGTAATATGTATGAATAAAAATGTATGAACACTCTGTGTGTACATGTGTGTGCATATATATATATGTATGCATGTGTATATATATATATATGTGTGTATATATATATATATATGTATATGTATATATATATGTGTGTATATATATATATATATATATGTATTGTAATAAGTAAACCACTTAATACTTACATAAAATTTCAAAATAATCTTTTAAAATAATATAATTGTTCCTAGTATTTTCGCACATTAAGCTGCTGAAAAATTATAAGTAAAGATATAACATAAGATATTTAGAACCAATTTTACACAAAGACCAAAAACTGAAATTATAAGTAATCATTTCAAAAAATCCTATAAAAAAGAAAAAGAATTCAATCAACCTCAATGCCACTTCGTCATGAGAAGGAACATTGAAATCAATTAAAATTTCTCTTCCATAAAAAATCCTTGCTTTGTTATTCTTTATATTCTTTAAATTTCATTAATTTTTTTAATTAAGATTCTACTTGTTTGAAGGAAATATTTTAATTTTAACATTTATTAAATTCTTTTATACATTTAAATGATTTTTTCAAATTTATTACTTATGAATTATAATTTTTGGTCTTTGTGTAAAACTGGTTCTAAACATTCTAATTCTTATGTCTTTCCTTATATATATATGTCTACATACATACATCAAGTGAACAAAAGTTCTTATGAGACCTTCTTTTTTGCATATTTTTGCAGCTGCGGTTGCACACACGCAATTCCATTTACAAAAATATTTTAAATACATAATTACTCATGTTTTTGGTATTTTCAAATTTAAAATTAATTAAACCATTTCATGTAGCGTATTCAGAAACTAAGTACCATTTCATTCTAGCGCTGTCGCAGCGCTGTGGTAGGCGTCCCGCGCATGCGCACTAGTCTTTCTTGTTCACTGACTTTCAATTGTCGCCATTTTGGTTGCTCTATGTTGTGTTTTCAGTTTGCTGTGCACATTCAAAATGTTTAAGACAATTAGTTCTCCTGCTGACTGTGAGATTCGTGCCGTGATTAAATGTTTGAACACGAGGAATGTTAAACCGGCCGAAATTTATCGTCAAGTGACAGAAGTTTATGGTGAATACGCGATAAGTGATGGAATGGTGAGAAAGTGGGTAAGAATGTTTAATGCAGGTCGAACAAATGTCCCCGCCGAGGCTTGGAGTGGTCGGCCTTCTGTTGTCACCGATGATTTGGTAAGGAAAGTTGATGAAGCAATTCATGAGAACAGACGCTTCACAATGACAACTCTTTCAGAGGCATTCCCACAAATTTCACATACTGTTTTGTTTGAAATTGTGTCTGACCGCTTGAATTATCGCAAACTGTGTTCCTGATGGGTTCCAAAAAAGCTCACTGATTTTCACAAAACAAAGCGACTTGGTAGTGCCCTGACATTTCTCACGCGATACAGTGATGAGGGAGAAAACTTTTTAAACCAAATTGTGACAGGTGATGAAACTTGGGTGTGTCATTTCACACCAGAATCAAAACAACAATCGATGGAGTGGAGACACACTCATTCTCCAAAAAAACAAAAGTTCAAAGTGACAATGTCATCACAAAAAATCATGTGCACTGTCTTCTGGGATAGGAAAGGCGTTTTGCTTACTGAATTTCTTCCCAGAGGTGAAACCATTAATGCGACACGATATTGTGAGACTTTAACAAAACTACGGCATGCCATTCAAAACAAACGAATGGGAATGCTCAGTAAAGGAATTGTGTTGCTCCATGACAATGCTCGGCCCCATACTGCTGGCGTCACTCGATCGTTAATTCGACAGTTTCATTGGGAGCAGTTCGATCACCCGCCGTACAGCCTGGACTTGGCGCCCTGCGACTATCACTTGTTCCTGCACATGAAGCGCGAGCTTGGTGGCAAGCGCTTTGGATCTGACGATGACACAAAAAATGCTGTGGAGTCGTGGTTATCGAAACTGGCGGGAAGTTTCTTTGACGATGGTATACAAAAACTGGTCACCCGCTATGACAAGTGTTTGATCATTGGCAGAAACTATGTTGAAAAATAGTTTAAGACATGTATTTTCATGTAAAAATAAAATTGGATTCGAAAAAATTGTTTTACTATTTTTTTTT
>KK113396.1:382789-393253 GCA_000611955.2 Stegodyphus mimosarum
ATCATTATGTATAGAAGTTTCCTTTTAGAATATATCACAATATATTTTTGAGTTGTTATAGTGCAAATTTTTTCCTTTCTTTTGCTTTAAAACATCTTTCGAATCCCCCCCCTTTTTTTTTTTTTCAGTATGCATTAGTAACTTACCTGACCTATATTTTGCACATGTTAATGTGATTTGTGATATGCATTAGTAACTTACCTGACCTATATTTTGCACATGTTAATGTGATTTGTGTAAACGGAATGTGTCTTTTAGGGTAGATATTTTCATAAAACAATTAGAATAAAGTGATACCCTTTGAAAACTTTTCATAGATAAAACTTTGAAAAAATAGCACTAAGAAGCCAGAGGGCATACTAAACCTGAATTGCAACCCTAAACAACGGTTACAGGATGACTGACGAGTCAGCCTGCATCCCTAGGATCTCTGTCATTGGTTACTTCGAAAACAACGCAACTTCCGACCACGTGATAAACAGCATCGTGCATCAAGTAACCTCTGGCAACCCCTACCAGTTCGACTGGTAGTGTAGCATTTCAATTGCATACGAAAAATCCCTCATTTCCGAAAGTGATCGCAAATGCTGGATGTAATGATCGCTGTTTAAGTGATCATCGTTGTTTCAATTGAATGAGGGTCTTAATGTCACTCAGTGGTAGATTAACTAGTAACTTTCTTATATATAATTTGTTTCTTTATTAATAACTTTGTTACATGTGGTATGACAAAAAGCATTTTCCCATAAATTTTTACAAACTTTTTAAATGTTAAAAATGCATTAATATTATTTACATGCAGTTTGTTACTTAATCATAAATGAATAGCCATTGAAAAAAATTCATTGGATTAAAAATATTCTTTACTTTTAATTTAAGCAAATAATGTTATGAATTAGCTATATGCTAATATAGAAGCCTGTCCCTGCTTTCTACAGCATGAATTTCATAAAATTCTGTGAATAAGATCTTCTGAAAAAAAATTAATTGATTGAAATGTTTCATGGCAGTTTGATAGCAATGCTTCTCATTAAATTTGTTTAACACCAAATGCTTTTTTCTAAACTATACATCATTTCTAGTTTTGCACAAATTAAAATATTTCACTCTTCACAAATAAAGAACATGACCTCAGACTTTAAATATTTCAGTCAATCTCTGTTGTATAGAAGTCAAATTTTCATGTTTTATTTTTTAGAATGAGTGTAAATTTTGACTCGATATAACGATACAGACTGCACAATTCACAAAACTGATTTTTAAATTTAAAAATATAATAACACTATTTTCTACATTCATTGCCCTTCTGCTATTGGAAGTATATTGCAAAATTAAAGACCACATAAGGACCTATATATACAGGGTGTGTACTACGCTAATGAATACAATAATCGAAAATATAATGTATATTCTGTCTTGTACTAGTAAAAATAAGAAATTCTAACATCTGAACTTAATAAGCAAGAAACAAATGAGAAATTAAGAAATGTAGTTTCTGCAATGTACAAAAATAGTATACCTTTCAAATAATGGTAAAACTAAGAATTATTCACTATCTTAGCAGTAAAAGCAGATTAGTTGTTTCCAAGCATTCGTACCATCACTAGTCTCGGAACCGAGGCCCTTATTATACGAAGTAAGACTTTATAAACAAAAGAACTGTGATAACAAGTTATTAACTAGAACAAAGTGAATGCTAGAAGAAAACATGTAGAAAAGCTTGAAATGAAGAAATATGAGTAAGGATACAATGTGTCAAACACTCTCTGGCATTTACTCAAAAATAAGATCCCTTTTTTTAGACATATTTCCCGCCCCCCTAAACTTTGGTATGTTCTTATAACTGGGTATTTTAATAAATAAAACTGGAGAGTGAGGGATGAGCTTAATTATCTTATTAAACAGAATAATTACATAATTTAAATACTAAATAAACCATACAGGTAATTACCATTTATATAAACTGCATAACTACCGCTAATTACAATAGTCATGTCTAGATGAGCAATTTCAATTTAGGCCTGCATCCACTATACTGGTTATTGGCATGCCTGAAAACAAACAGGTAATAATGTTATCATTAATTTTGCCTAATTTTTCTTTCCATATCATAGTAAAATATTGTATTTAATTAGGTAGCTTGCCTTTCATTCTAATCAGAAAATATTAATCCTAATCGAAACTTAGCTCTTGTCAAATAATGATCTACATTTTTAGATTTTAAAATTAATCCCAAAATATAAGAAGGGTCTTATTTTCGAGTAAACACAGTACTTATAACAATCAACTTACGATATGAATTCAGAGTTTCAGGGATTTCAACCAGAGAGGTTAAGGTTATATAATGACTATTTTCATTCCTCATATTTAATGGGGCCAAAATAATCATGCTGACACATAGGAAGACAGTATTGAGTATCCCAGGCACTACAATTCAACTGTATAAACTTATATTCAACTATGGCCATTACCATTTCAACTGCATTTTGAAACTTGTGAAGTTTACAGCAGTTATTCTTTCCTCTGCTGCTCTGAACCATAGATAAATAAAATGACGGGCATTGAATCGGAAGGCAATGGATCATAGGTGGATTTAATTAATATATGAATAAAACACTTTTATATACATCTTTTTATTTCTTATTTTAAAATGTAGTTACACAAAAGTGTAGTCATTTTTTAAACCCTCTCCCAAAAACAGTTTTAAAACACTGCACTTTTGGAATATTAATTAATATTAACACAGATTAGTTAAAATTAATTATGAATACAACTAATAACAAACTAATGAAAGCATAATCCCTGTGAAATTTAATGTATTTTTTCACCAAGCATTCTGCTCTTTACATGAGATTCTTTTCCTTTAAAGTTTCTCACTATTCATAATTTTCTGAAACTTAGATAGCTTACATAGAAAATGGAAAAATCAATGGAATTAGAAATAGGATTCCCTTGCATGTTTTAAGAAGGAATTTTTTTTAACTTTTTTTAACTAAAAGTACTCTTCAGCTATAGACATGACTTAAAAACCCCCAAGAAGTATTTTTAAAAAATTCCCATTAACAAACTATTTCAGAGACGTGCTTAGGTTCTTAAAATTTGGCTAATGCATTTTCAAATTCTAAAACAGTACACTATTTATCAAACCCTTAAAAAATTTGATATGCTATGATATTTCTAGAAAAAGTAAAGTTCAAATGCACTTGAGCATTTTATAATGACAGTAAAAATTGTTAAAACCAAGGAATAACCTAAAAAACTAAATTACACATAATATACTAAATATAATATACTTAATAAAATTTCAACTATAGTTTCAAATTGTACTACATAATTATATTCAAAATAATTTAATATTCAAATTTTTAACTGTATTAAAAATAAAATAAAATGCAGCATTAATAAAATACTAAATATCATCAAAGAAAATAGATAGGTTTTACATTAAGACACAATGAAAAGACAAGATTTGGTTTAGGAGGATTCAGCGCAAACTGAAAACACAAAACAGGAAAGAATTAACCATATTCCAACAGCAATGAACTAAATGAGCAAAAGAAAAAGAAGATGAATCTAGTAATAAGTAATACAGAGGGTGTTCGCACATTTCTGTAATGATTTTCCAGACATATATATTTATATACAAACCTTGAAATTTTATTCTCTAATATGTTCGTCTGATAGCCCTTTTGTTGACCAATCATAGCTTGATTTCCAAGATAACAGTCATTTTCTTAAAACATCAAGGTTGATTTTATGCCACTCCTCCTTAAAATCTTCCAGAGTCCATCCAATGTTTTAGGATGCCATAAATAAAGAGCTTGTTTTAAAAGTCCAAATGCACAGTAATCCATAAGAGACACATCAGGGAACTTGGGCAAGATGCATTTAAAGAGAATAGCTTCAATTCCAGTTTCATTTCTCATTTTTTCAAAAAATCGAGCAGTAGATTTAGAGGTATGGCTTGGAGCCTTATCCTGATGGAACTTAACACAGTGAAGATTGCTTCGATAAAGAGGTGGAATTTCTTGTTTAAAAATAGGGGTTAAAACATATTTCTGATAGGAATCCAAATTAATTTTGACATTTTTTTTCTACTTTCCTCATTACAAGTTTTCCCTTGTAAGAGAATTCAATAATAACCATAAAACCCTTAGAAAAACTTTAGTTTCTTTCTCTGAACCAACATTAAGTAATTTTCTCCTCCCTCAGTAGTCAATTATCTTTTTCTATTGCAGTCGAATAAGCATACCCAAGCCTCATCAAGCATAACTATATATTTCCATTTTTCACCTGCCAAATAATTTTCATACAGCAACCTGCACATAGTCTTACGCTGAGAAACATGTTTCGGCATTAGGCGATGAACATCATGTTTTTTTTATTAGCTTTAAATCAGATTTTATAATTTTGTTCACAGTTCCTATAGAGATATTTAAAGGTTTTGGAAGAGCTCTTTGGGAGGGGGGCTGGATTTTCCTTTAAAACATAAGATGTGACTTTAAATTTAATAAGAACTGTATGTACCTTTGTTGGCTATGCATTTTTTGCCTTTTTCCCAGTCAGATGTAAAGTTTGACATTTCTTTCCATTCATATGATTATATTACTCATTTTACATGTAGAAATATTAAAATCTTTTTAATAACTGAATAAGAGTATTGGACAGCATGTATTGGGACTCCTGGGGCAGCGCGTATTGGACTCCTGGGACAGCATAAAAACACAGCCTTCGATCCATTGTTTATTTTTCAGTGACAATTTAAAGAAATGAATATTTTTAATGTTGCAGACAATAATTAAATCTTATTCCAATTTGATGCCAGTCACATTTGTATTTTAAAATTAATATTTCAATTCATGGAAAAAATCAAAATCATAAAAATGTATAAACACCCTCTGTAAAATGCAGGATATATTTATTGTTATTGTACTGCCAGAATCACTAAACTAAAAATGATCCAATTTCCCATTGTTCAGAAGATGCCAAGTCCACGAATAAAATGATTTTCAAAATACTCCTGTTACATCCAATTCCTTAAAACATATTACGATTTCTTACAGCTAACCAAGATTTCAGAAGTGCTGCAATTTTTTCTTACCTCAAGAGCAAATACGTCTTTCATTAACATTCTAGTGGAAGGATGGTTAATTAGGAAATAAATTACACCAAGTATTGCTTCAGATGTTTGTACATGAGTATTGTCTATTACATTTGTCAAAAGTGCTTTTACACCATTTGCTTTTATAGTTGTACTGGGATTGAGCAGAGCTGTAAAGATATAAAAACAATCATTAAGTATACATAGAGAGGGGGAAACAAGTTTTAACCTTAAACAACAAGACCCTGTTAAACAAGAGTAAATTTAAAAAAAAAAATTGCATTAAATATAACCAGAAATTTTTATACTTAAACACAAATAGGCAGTAAATTTTTTAATAATAATATTACTATTATAATACTTCTGAACTAGAGAAATTATGAAAAGAGAAAATATTTAGCAGTTAGATAGGTAATAAAATAGTTAGATAGTTAGATAGGTGATAAAATTAGATAGGTAACTGATAACAGCAAAACATATGTTAATTGCCTTTTGGGTCTATTTACAAAGATTTTAACAACAGATCAGGAAAGCTCAGTTGTATCTTTTCTAAACATCGGTAATTCATTTCTTATACAATTTAATTATTGATTCACAACTGTGTATTACAAAATATACAATCACAACATGAAATTAAACAGTGAACCTACTTTGAAATCTTACAGAAAAATGAGATATATATTGTATAAAAATTTTACAAATCCTTAATTTGTATAGAAATTTACACATATGAACTGAAAAAAATTTCTTGAACTACTTTATCATCAAAATTGATAAACTGAATTCATTTGAAACATTCTCTATTACACCTTCTTAAACTATATTTCTTTGAACAGAAACTTTTCCTGTGTAGTTGCAAATAACAGGGTTGAGGAGGGAGGACAATTAAAATGTCATTTTTCCCAGTTTCAGTTTTGCTTTCTTTGGTTTTGGCTTATGTGCTCAGCCATATTTCGATAACCAAACCAAAAAGAAATCTTCAATTTTGATTTATTAAAAATTAATTAAATTGCATCATTACTTTTGATTTCTGTTTTCACAAACCATATAACAGAATTTTTACTACAATTCTACATTAACTTAAGTAATTATAACTTTTAAATAATGTGTATTAACCGAAATATTTTCATTCATCACTAATATATAACACTCATCAGTTTAAAAAAAAATACTTCTATTATAACCATTACCTTCTTGCCAACTTAACCATTGTTGGCTAAGGTTCATAATAATGTTCTTTCATTTTTAATTTCAATCAGCGCATACATAAGTTTATCACAAACTAGTGTATGGTATTTATATATTAATTTTTCATTTTATAAGAGTATCAGTGATAAAGTAATGCGAACATATTACGATAAATATAAATGGGAAATACTAAAGTAGCAATAAATTATTTAGAAATTTTTAATACAGCAATATTTAAATATACAAATTTACAAGCTATAAAAATCAAAAAAAAAAATTCTTTTGTAATACACGTTAAGTTACAAATGTGTTAAAATTGCCTACTGAAATACATGTACTTTCGATGTTGTCAATTTTGTTGCAGGGACAGCAGTTTGGTTGCATACAACAAATATTTGTTGCATAAGAGATAATACAAAAGGCATTGGGAAAGAAAAAGCAGTTGGAGATAAATGCAAAACTAAATGACAAAATATAATTTAAAATTATATTTTTAGTACACATAATCTAAATAGCTTTACCACAAAATAAAAGACATTAGAAAAGAATACTATGAGCCTTTTGAAAAGAAAGCACAAGCAAAATTCGAGTATAAGAGTCGGTATACATGTGCACTAATAGAATATAAAATATTTAATTTGTAATAAAAGAATTTTCATTCAAAACTTACAAAAACAAATTACATTCACAAACCAAGAGACTGTAATATAAATAAAAAAATCATAGCAATAATTAGTCAAAATCAAGCATTTTCATTTAAGTTGCATATATGAAAATTTACGCATAGCTAATATACTCCTGGTAACAGAGAATAAAATTATACTTTTAAGAAGCAAGAACATGTTTATATATTAAATACTTACTAAGTTGTGCTAATGTTGCCAGACATGGCCTTAACATGTCACGCTCTTGTGATCCCTCGTTAGCTATTGATACTAAACAGTAAGTAAAGGCACAAGGAAAGCTGTGAGGATCAATATTTAAAACTTTTCTCATCAACCGAAGAGCCTGAATCCTTTCAATACGATTGTCGAGTAAAATGTCAAGAGATCGAGAAACAAGAAATTGAAGTTTAGTCTCAAGAAATGCACTGAGAGCATCTGTATTCTGCAATAAGTAACGACAAGCTCTCAACACTGCAGCACGGATTTCACAAGCTTCATGGAAAAAAGGAACTCGAAGACTGAAAGGAAAATGCTTTTCTTCAAATTAAATGTATTAAAATTAAATTACATAAAATATGTGTTTACTTCATTAAAAAGTGCTTATACAAAATTATAAAGTATTAAATCTTACATAATTTGCATTATTTAAGACAAAACAAATAATTACACTTCTTAAAGAATAGCCCCCCCCTCAAAAAAAAACCTTTCATATTTGCACTGAAAAAGACAAATGATGTTAAATGAGATTAAAAAGATAACATGATTATAGCAAAGATTTGAAAAATGCCTATTGCAAAAGTTATATGCAAAATTTGTACTTTTCAAAGCACTGACAAATATCTCAGCTCGTATGTTCAATGTTAAACATAGATACCACTTGAATTAAAATATTTGTTCTTACTGTTTTCATTTTGAAATCTACAAAAGATAAGTAATTTTTTACAACAAAATACAGAAAGGCCACCTATCTTTGACAAAGAGGCCTTAATATTTTGCAATGGAAAAATATTTTAAAAAATGCAGAAAATATGGAAAATTCTTTTGAATATTCATTTTCAGGTATGGACAGAAAATTTTTTTGATAGTTAACAGAAATATGTGCATTGTATCACTTCATTCAGGTTTTAAAATACAAAATGCATAATAATTATATTTAATTCAATAAAAGAACTTAAATGTTACCAGAAAAAAATTTCTTTATATGAAGTTCCCAGTTCTGAAATATTTTGATGCTTCATGCAGAGCTTAACAAATCCATTGAGATAGCCCAGTTTTCTGCTAATATTAACATCTTGTTTCACAACATTAAATAAAATTTCTTGTATTAGTTCACCACCATCTAAAAGAGAAAAAACTCCTTCTTAAAACACAGTATGTTTTAACATTAGTATGGAATATATTAGTGTATTTTTTTCTGAACTTAATAACACAAATTAAATATATATAAAAAAGTATCAAAATTATGATCTTACATTTATGCACTCTTGAAATGAGTATCTGCAGGTAATATGTTCACAGACTTACCGCAGATATGGTTTCAGCATAAATATAAACATACATAATTACAGATGTGTACCTGGTAAATTTTATAAGTGAGATATTATCAACATTTAACAAAATAGTAAAGACGTATTCTCTAACCCTACAATATACTACCACCTGCTCACCATACTGCTGAATAATGCAATGTAAAACATATTATACACAGGACTAGAATATCCTTTCTCTAATACCTCTGAATGTTAAAAAAATTTCACACTGTAACTTAATCTGCAAAAGATGAGTGAGAAATGAAGAAATGAATCTTTTATATTATACTGAGGCTGTTTGTAGATTTTTTAGATGATTTTGCTCTGCTAAAAAATTTGTCTGCTTGGAAATTTGTTTTTTAACTGTGCTATATTTTTGAAAGCATTAATTATCATCTGCTACTTGACAGTTTTGATTTCATGCAAAATGGCGGATTTAAAGAAGCAATAAGACTGTATGTGCTCCTTCCGAAGAAAATTATCCGTAGCCACTTATTACAAAACACTGAGAAAGCCATGGTTTTTCAATATCTAAAGTTATGATAGGTAATATTGTCAACAAGAAAGGGAGGGTGAAATGTCAGAATTTGGCTTCAAGTGGAAAAATTGTTTCAAATACATATCAAAGAGAAAAACAGAAATGTTTTGCATATTGCAATGGTAAGTTCTTTAATGTTAAAAGATACTCTGCCAAGTCAAAAGACAGTAGCAAAATCATTAAAATGCTCACTGTCAACTGCAAACAAAGTGATTAATGATGATTTGAATCTTAAAAAGGCAAAAAAACATGATGTGCGTCATTATCCAAACAAAAAAAGTTGTCATAATAGATGAATCTTAGGTGTATTTAAATGACTGCAATAAAAGAAGATCCATTATTATCATCAAAGAGGAGGGGAAAAAAATCTTAAAACATGGTTCAAAGAATCTAAAGAGAATTTCTTAAAGGGATATATGACTGTTGCTGATTTTCCATATAACAGCAAACTAAAAATAAGGAGAGTGGAGAAAAATGTTAAGATCAATTCCATATATTATCAGAAACATATCTGATACCCAATTTTCAAATATGAAATACCTTCTCTTTAGTGACAGTGCCATCAATCAGTGGAACTGCATCAAGATAAAGCAAGCAGCCACATGTCGAAATCCACTGTTAATTTCTTGGAAAAAATAGACTAAGAAATAGGTCTCAAGACCCTACCCTTCACTTACATCCCTATTAAATATTTTGATGTATCACCCATGGATTTTTGCATTTTTGGATTTTTAAAAAAAAAAAAAAAAAACAGATTGTCTAGCTTCAACCTGCAGCCCTCTTTGGACTTTGGAAGGCTGTCCAAAAGGAATGGGATTAAATACCTCTTCTGATACTACAAAAGGCTCTATTGTTTTTGAAATTATGATGTAGAAAGACAGTGAAGAATAATGGTTATCAAACAGAACATTTAAAACATAAAAACTTTAGATAACATATTTGTGTAAATGCAAGGAAAATCATCTAAAAAATGTGAGAGCAGCCTCTGTACAGTATAAGAATAACACACTCCTTCAAATGATTGTAGAAATCGTCCTTTATTTTCCTAGCACCAATATGCATGATAATAGTTTCCAAGCACTTAATAGTTTTGGGGCCCTTACTGTGAGAGTTAAAAACTTTAAGAGGACAAGAGCTAAGGTAACATATTATTAATAAGAATAGAGTGAATTTCTAAAGCAACAGTGGATTGAAAATATTAAAAAACTAAGTATGAGCATAGAGATAATGATTAAGTCAAATATTTTATAATAACTAATAAGATTCTCTACTTTTTTTTAGTCCAAAGGGATTTAGTCCCGAAGGACTATTACTTTCGTTTTGCGATTTTGCGTCGGAAACACAAAAACGGCGTATCACTTTTCAAATTGTTGCCACTAAATGTTATCGCTCTGCATTAAATTTTAAAAAATGAAAAATCTGCATAAATGTATGCATGTTTTT
>KK113396.1:393558-404906 GCA_000611955.2 Stegodyphus mimosarum
ACTTTTGATTTTTTTTTTTTTTTTTTTTTTTTTTTTTTTTTTTTTTTTTTTGTAAATATCAAGTTGGTGTGTTAACTCAGAATTTGAAGGATTTCTTGTAATCTGGGAAAATGTTTAAGGTTGTAGAATCAGCATTTCTCGGTCTTGCATTTAATTTCACCAACTTGAAACCAGCATATATATCAGAAGATCAGTACTGAGTGTTTTGAGCTGATATATTTTGATTACATTGCAAACTGTTGGCAATCCAGTTTCATTTTGGATCAGCTTACAAAACTTAATTCAGTTTTTAATCTTTTCCACTACTGCTTTGGATCAATTAATATGGGGATATAACTAAAGTTGTTTCTATTTTAATGCTGTAACTTAACAGAAGTGTTGCTTAATACAATCACAATCAATGTTAACATTCAGATATTGTTACTAAATTGCTAAAATATCACATATAAGTATATGAAAACATGGAAAATACACAGCTTATTGTGGTCAACAAGTTGGTTAATGTTATAAAAATATTATAAAATGAATTTTTTAAACTGAAAGTTGCCAAGCAAGATTGAAATAAGAGCACAGAAGTTGCCAAATGACTAAGACATGTCATCAAGGCAGAAATTAATGCCAAATATCTTAATTTTGATTTAAAGCAACTTGTACAAATGAACCATGTATATCAAAATCCATGTAATCAAAATGAATCATGTATACCTAAAATCTGAAAGTCAGGTTCCTAAAATCTGGAACCTGCCTTCCAGATTTTAGGTAGATCGACTAGACTAGCCAATTTAATATAGAAAACACACCCTTTTCGCTCCAAAACATCTCTTCACTTTTTTCTTCACATATAACAATAACAAATTTAACAATAAATGATAAAAAAAATCTAATTATAAAAAATATTTTTTTTAATATTCACTGGCTATCCTAGATAAAATCAATTTAAAAAAAAAATTGTAACTGAATACAGTTATCTCAAATTTTCTATTTTACTCTTTGTTGATCTTATATTTTAATGGATATTTTTTCCCTAAATTTATATTTCATCACATCTAGATATCCTTAAGTTCAAGATGTTGACAGACTATATAATCACACAGGGAAAATAAAGAAAAAAACTCGTTGGGAAAATAAAAGCTTATCTCCTTTCATTCCGAATGTTTGTCATAATAAAAGAAAATAAGAAAATATTCTGGCAAAAGTAAAAGCTTTTATTATTTCATACTTTCAGCACAGATAACCCAAACTGTTCTAATATGCTTCTAAAACAAGTGATCATATACAATTGATAAAATGGACAGATAATGTATTACACTCAATGATATATTTTTAAAAAATATTAGCCGCTGCAAAAAAGCAAGAGGAGCAAAAGCTGCTTAGAATCTCTATTTATAAAGTCTGTAACAGATATATTTCTAAAAGATAACAGCACTTAGAAAAGTCCATGTTAAAAGGACAAAAATCAAAAAGTCAAAAACAAAAGCAGAAACATTATTCCCTGCTTCAATTTTTAATTCATAACTTTATCTGATTAAGAAATGCAATTATTTTCCATAATTTAAAAATGATGCATATCCAGTGACTGTACATATATTCAAAATTCAGAATTTATAACCAAAATATATAAAACTAAAATATAAGAAAACCTTTATTTACCATTTTTACTTGATTTTCAATAACCACAGATTTTATAAATTAACCCATTTTAATATACAGTGCCAAAATTTCAATCTTCTGCTACTTTTCAGTAATCTATATATTTTATTTTTCACTTTTAGGTGGAAAATTTCATTATGGTAAAACATAAAGCATTTTGTATTGCATGTGTATCTTTTTCTTAGATTTCCTACAATAAAACTTTATTGCTGTCACTAAAATTTCAGCATCACAAGGTAAAATTTGTAAAATCATAACGAAAGTCTGGTTATCAGGACTGGAATAAAAAATGTTTATGCGTATGCATATATGTGCATATACATATAGGTGTGTATGCACACATACATACTTATGTACATATATACATGCATACAGGAACACATATATGCATACATATATATACATTTCTGAATCTGGTCCTGATAACATAAGAATACCAAAAGTGATTACACCTGTTTAGTTTTGCAAACAAAGAAAATAGCCAATATTTTTTTTTTTCTTATACCACTGGAATATAGATTAACAAAGTTTTAAAACAGAATTATAACTGATGATATGTGAAGTAGATACATATGAGTGACTGAATAGTTACTGATATGACGTGACTAACACTGCAAATGATAGAAAATATTCAATATTTATTACAAATATTTCAGTTTGCTAAAATTATCATTTATATTAACTATATCAGTTATTTTTTAATACTGTATTTACATTACAAATGAACTTTAAAATTATCTCAAATCAAAGAATATTTTATAAAATCAAAGATTCTAAAATTTATCAGAATAATCATCCAAAATGTATAAACACATTTCTATTTCTCTCTTCTTGAATGTTATAGACCTTGTTTTAGAATTTTCAGTACGAAACCTTCACAGTGTCATATGATACAACATTAGTACCTAAAGCTGTAGACATGATTTGGAGACATTCTGTAGCTGACTTTTTGCAACAGAGCTGGAAGTAAAGGATGGTCCTAATCTGGTAGGTTGATAGTTCCATTTCAGACACCTTTTACTTAATGATAACAGTTTTTTTTTTTTACTAATTTCACAACACGGTGTTCTAAAGGAAGTCTCTCTCTTTCAAATGCCAAACATCATTTGACAAAATATGATTAAACATGACAATGCAAACTATTTGCACAGACAATATTTGCAATGGTGGGAAACTTTTGTTAAAATCCAATATATTAATATTCAATTAGATATTATAAATTTTATGTTCTTCTGTAAATTTTATTTTGTAACATTCTTGCACTTTTATGCTGAGAAAATCCTTAGCAGGGACAGAAAGCTTTTATTTATCACAGTGTTTTAAAATTAAATTTTTAATGTACCATATATTGATGTAAAACAAAATTAAATACAAATATTAACTGAATAAACATTGTTTGAATCTTCACAGAAAGTTCTACAAATGCCTACAGCAGATTCAGACAATTCAGATCATATAAAATTTAATAAGAAAAATTATGTTACAAATCACATAGCTGGGGAATAGAATTTACACAATTTATGTTTCATTAACTCAATAAATTTACTTTATTGCTATAAAAAATTCCTTAGTAGTTTTCTTTAATAAGGGCTAAAAACTGTAATCAAAAGGTCCTGTGATGTGAGAAAAACAAGGAAAGCAGACAACTATGCATTATGCAAATGATTTCCACTATTTTAACAAAGACAGCACGTACTATTCCACATTATTAAATAACTAGCTGAGGAATTATCTATCATCTCATATGTTAACTTATATTCTGACAGAAAAATGTAAATAAATCATTATAGAAAAGAGCATTACAATAATTACCTTAACAGGTTGTCTTTGTATAAAACTTTGTAGGAAAATTTGATCATGTTTCATTACACATAAAAAAAATTTACCTTATAAAAGAAAATGTTTAGAAGTACAGAAAATCTTGATTATTACAGTAAAAAAACCATTAGTGATAAATAATACATTGAAATAATTATATACACTGTTTATCATAAATTAAGGAAAACTCACAAAAATAGCGATAACTCCCTCAAAAATAAGCCAAACCGTGTAAAATTTGAATATGTTGCCAAGTAAGAATAGCTGAGTAACACTGCAATATGCAAATTAGTGGTGCTGCACTCAGAATACATCATTTGCAAGGAGCATAAAAGTCCATGTTTGAGAGCAAGCCCACATATTTTACTATGGTAGTGACATCAGAAATCTGAGATAGCCAATTCGTAACAATGACCTCCAGGTATCATTTGCTGAACTACGATGGTGAGCCACTGGGAGACTAGAGTCAGGACAAAATCAAACATAAGAGGCCAAATGGCTAAATGTGAGTCATTCTGTGGTTCATAGACTTTGGATGCAATTTCAAACCACAGATTCGGCATCTAGGAAGTTCAGCCAAGAACGGCCAACTGCTATGATGGGCGCCGATGACCGATATTTGACATTATGTGCATATAGGAATAGAACCACTACTCCGACTCTTCTTGGACCCTCCCTTGCTGCAGCCACCGGAAGGTTGGTGTCAACATCAACTGTGCGTAGAAAGCTTCACGAAGGTGATCTGTATGCAAGGCGGCAGCCATTCACGTGCCACTCACGTCACGCCATAGGAGGGACCGTTTGCAGTGGGTACGACAACATGCCCACTGAACGCCTGATGAATGCAGGGCTGTCCTCTTTATGGATGAGTCCAGGTTTGGTCTAGAAAGCAATAGTACGCATTATTTGATATGGAGAGAACCTGGAACTCATTATCATCCATCAAACACCCCTGAAAGAGATGCATAAGTAAGAGGCAGTGTCTGTATTTGGGATGGCATCTCTTTGGGTGGACGCACAGACCTCCATGTCTTTCCAAAGGGAACCGTGAATGCTAAGGTTTATAGAGATCACATCCTTGATGCTTATGTGTGCCTATATGGCGGGGCAATAGGTGATGATTTTCTGTTACAGGACGACAATGCAAGACCACACAAGGCTGGCATCGTAGATGATTATCTTCAACAGGAAACAATTATACAGATGGAGTGGCCAGCTCGATCCCCGGACTTGAATCCTAGCGAGCACATTTGGAATGTTTAGGGAGACATCTAGCTGCTGTCAATCCGCCCCCCTCAGACCCTTGCAATAGCTTTGCAAGACCAATGGCTCTCGCTTCTTATGGAACTGATAGACCGCATAATTGAAAGCATCACACATCGCTGTATGTGCTGTAATTGCTTCTAGAGGCGATCACATTCCATATTGAAGGTGCTTTTCCTGTAGCAAACTGACACCTTCCATTTGTTCATTTTATGCATGTGCTAATTTCTATACTACCATAAATGTTTGGTAATTTCTTTTTACGTTATTTGATACCTTACTATGTGTTGTATATTGTGGGTAAGTTTCATAAAATTCTACATGTAACTTTTTCAGTAAATTTATGATAACCAGTGTAATACTTTATATTATAAGATTTTTCTCTGCAAAAATAAACTGCAATTCAACAAATAGTTGACCACTCACCATCATTTCATTAAAAGCAGCATTTTATTAATCTTAGATAACGAAATAAAATAATCAGGCATTAATATTTTCATATTAAGGATCTGTATAAACATACTTGAGGTTAACAAATGTCCAAGATTAGAAGAGGAGTATGGTGCTTTCATATTGTACCATTCTTAATATAATATTTCAACCTTTTTGACAGAAAACATATCTGTTGTATGGGATCATAGGAACTCTCTGATTCTCTATTGAACCTTTATTACTCAGCAGAATGAAGTGTAGATTTAGTTTTATTAAATGAAAAACAAGCTGAAATAAATATCAAATTTGTTTAAAACTCTAGCTAGTTTCAGCTAATACTTTTAACATGAAAACATAATCTTTATTACATTTATATTCAGTTTAATTTTACCACACTTTTGAATATTAAGTCTTCTTGATTTGGTGCTTATTATCTGCATTTTCTAAAATTATTATATGTATTTCTTACGGTTCCTTTAAGGTGCACCTAATTTTATTTGCAGTTTTCTTGTTAAAATTACAGATTTTTGAGAAAAGATTTAAATATTAAGGTAATAAAACAGAAGGCTATCAAATAAACCTCAAATCTATAAAACATTTCCTCACATGTGTTCAATTTAATAGTAGCAAAGAAAATATTTTATATTGTTTTAAAAAAACTATATTTAATTACTAGGATTTGGCCTTGAAACCTTAAACTTATTTAATACAACTTACTTAATAGCTTTTATGGAAAGGCTATCAAGTAAGTTGTATTTTTTTTTTATTATAATTCCAAAATGTACTAATATCAGGCCCACCTTAATTATCAAGACATATCTAAAATACATATTTATATATTTAAGTGTATCATAACAAATATTTTTTGACATACCTGTATGGCATGGCCACTAGGAGGGTTAATAAATTTTGACTTGTAAGAGGAATCACAAGAATTTTCAATCATATACATTCTTTGTAATCTATTTTAACTGGAATTTCTCATTATGCACCAAGTTTGATTTTCTTTTCTGCAATTCCTTGTAATTTGGTTGCACTCATTCTTGATTAAATTGAACAAAGTTGCATAAGGAGGTAACACCTCTTTATTTAATAAACAATCAGTATTCGCACGGCTTAATTAAAAAATCTTTCACTAATTTCTACTATTTTGTTAGAACTGCTGATTTCACTGGTGGTCTGCTGATCTATTTAAAACAATATGAGTATAAACTTCCCGCACGAGACTGTTCCAATCTCTTACTGTTTTGCCAGTCATATTCTGCTAACCATATCATGTCCATTAATACACACTTTTTAATGGCAGGATCCCATAACTGTTTGCTGTTCTGTAGAAGGAAAGTCTCAAATTTTAATCTTTTTTCCCTCCTCTTTACAAAATGTAAGAAAAAATAAAACAATAAGTGTTAACTTATATCCTTGTTCAAAAAACCAAAATGCAAAATAAACATATGAAGAATCAATCAGCATTACATCAAATGAAAGCAATATGAGTGTTATGCTATCTCCCGCTTTTCCAAAAGTGGTGTTAAATCGTGTTGCTTGAAGACAGGTTCATGGTTGACGGATAATGCATTGGTGCCAATATTTTTATTAAATATTTTACTTAGCAATATTTTTAACATTATACAAATTTTATAATAAAAGAACTGATAATCCCCCCCTCGTTAAGCCTGATTGAAGTCCACGTATTTCAATCATGCTCCATATGTGAGATATTAAACAAAAATGAAAAACATAATATTATGTTTTAATTATAGATACTTGGATCAGTAATTTAAATTTATAGTTGTAATAAATAAATGAAACAAAAATTATTTAATTAAAATTTCCGGCATACAGATTATTTTACACATAAATAATTATAATGCTTACTATCCTTATAATGTTAAAACTTACTGACCTCTGTTAAAATCTAAGAAAACATTTTCTTCTTCACTATCCCTTCTTTCTAAAAGAGACAAAGTGGTAAAGTTACTTATGTTACAAATATTAAAATATTGTAATTTTTAAAAGTCAATATTAATGCTAGAAAAATAACTACAATCATTCTGATGCTTTCTTAGTTACTTTTGAGTGCTACTTTTTTATTTGTGGGATCAGGCTGAAGTTTTGTGATTTTTCCTAGCTTTACATGACATATATACAAATTTTTACAAAACTTTATTCACTTAATGAAAAGGGACCAAAATGTGTTGTATACCTATTCAGTCTACAGCCGTCACTTTGATGGCATTATGTAAAATAATCAAAAATGTTTCAAAGGAACTCATAAAAATGTTACTCAGTAAACAAGTACTTATGTATTTCTCCTTTCCAGTTTCCAGCAGCTGATTTTTTCTTGAAAGCAATCACCCTGAAAATAACCCCTTGCTCTCTCATTCATAAGGATAGGGATATATGAAATGGAAAGAAACATTCTTTCAGTGGTCTTCGACATATAAAAAAAACTTGGCTCATTGTAGAGGCCTCAGAAATGATGAAACTGTGCGCTTTTGCTTGGATTAGAGAAAAATGAATCTGACGAATAAATACACAAAGATGATGATGATTTTTTGTTCCGCAGGAACTGGAAATAGCTGATAGTGATTTTGAAGCTGATGAAAAAAAGAACATGAATGAGCTTTCATTTTATTGTGAAAAGTCTCAAAACACTAAGCATGAAATTATATTCACAAAGAGTAAATAAAAATGAAATACAACTGAAAGGAATCTGACATCACAGAATACTTCTGTGATTCTGTGATACTTCTGTGAGCACCATAAAAAAGTAAGGAAGTTGAAAAAGATGGAATAATATAAATATATATCCCTACTAAAAAAAAAACTAGGACGTTTTCAATATCAAAATATATTTCTGATATCTGATGGAATAAAACATATGCAAAATATGTAAAATGAAAGTTTTGGAAGTTTATTACAGTTATTTATTGCAGACATCTAATATTTCTGTTCTATATATCTGTGTATTAATTTTAGATTTGACTGCAATACACACCTTGATTATATACAAAAAAGGGTACTTTTCCATTAGTCGGGCACAAAACAGTCAAAGGAATAAAAGTCGAAAACGTTCAACTACAAACAAATATTTATTAATAGTAAGCAAAACAAGTTTAACTATAAACAAATATTAATGATTTGTAAAAAAAAAAATCGTTCAACTACAAACAAATATTTATTAATAGTAAGCGAAACAAGTTTAACTACAAACAAATATTAAAGAATTGTAAAAAAAATTATGCAAAAAGAATGCTTATAATTATTGGTTTTTCCAGAATACGGTGATGTCCTCGAGAATTTGCTCAAATCGATTGTTTACTCCTCACCTTCACATAAATTCAGCGAAGTATGACTCCAAATGATGGTGAGAAGTTTTCTGATGTTTTTTATTTCTCCATTTGGCAATGCCCCAGAGTCATTCGATTTTCTGAGTGTTTAAGTGTGTCAAGATCAACAAAATTGTACCTGTGATTGAAATGCTGTAGACCAGCTTCTTCCATTTTAGTTGTGCAGTAGCCCTTCAATGAATTGGAATAGACGACTGCCCCTTCTTCGATGTGATTTGTTAATACATCTAACAGTACTGGTAAAGAACGGTTTGAAACTTTAAGTAGAAAGCATTCATCCATTTTGCAGCATATGCTACCAAATATCCCCTGTTGTGAAAGAATTTTACCAGCATTGTTCTTTTGTTTTGTAAATAAGCTCTTGTCTATCTCAACTATTTTGTTCAGGACCACTTTTCTTTTTCACATTCCACTAATACTTTTAAACAAACTTCTCTTCTACAACTGTATTATGATTCATGTTCAGTTGTTTCTCACGACCGATATCATCTCTTTGCTCCAGCAGTAAATAAATCTAAAAAAGTGTTAGAAAACTCAATCTGGACAATTCTAACTACACACCATTGCGAATGCTCTTCTTCACGCAGCATTTTGAAAGATTGCACCACCAATGTACTCCATCACAAAAAGACAGTTTCATTTCATGATTCTGATCGCATGTTGCATTCTTTGCCAAAATACCTTTCTCTTGAAAAAAAGAGAGTGCATCTTCTTCAGTTCTTGCTAAATCCCAAATTTTCATCATTTTTTAAAACAAAAATTAAGATGGAAGAAAAAAGAGAAAAACGTGCTTTGTTTTGAATAAATTCAGAGAATAGAGCACATGGCCTCAAATGACTGAAGAATTATCTAATCTTGGCCACATGTTCTATTCAAATACTATGATAAATCTAAAACGATGTATAAAAGAAATTAAACAAACAATTTAAACAAAACAAAACTAAAAAAAGAAACAGTTCTTCACAGACGATATTTCTCATGCAATTAATTCAGTTCTAATTCCATTGACTATTAATAGATATTTGTTTATAGTTGAATGTTTTCGACTTTTATTCCGTTGACTGTTTTGAACCCAGCTAACGGAAAAAGTACCCGAAGAAGTTATGGGAAACACATTTCTTATGAGATACTTTTTACTGAAACTTCCTAAATCTTCAATGAAAACATATGAACAATGAACTTTCTTTTCTTCAATGAAAACATATGACCACCAAATGTATTTCATTCTTTGATCCATAAGTTTGTGAATAGAAATCAAAATTAAATTTTCCTATGCAATGCCAAATTTTAAAATGTAATAAAAATACTAAAACTACATATACATGATAGAATGTGAAAGATCAGCTTATCATAAAAGCATAATTTGCATCAACTGGATTACGTGAAAGTGAAAATATAATTTATCAGAACCTGACCAATGATAAATGAAAAGTTAAATGTCCCTAAGAAGAATTAATATTTCCTTCAGTGCCAATATTGTATAATGTGTATATATTTTGTTTAAAATTAACGTAAAGTTTGAATTTCCTTTTGGTCACATTATTTAGAACTAATAATATAAAATAATATCATACCTGCCAACCTCTAAAGATAAAAATTCAGAAGATTTCTCCCCCAAATTCAGAAGATTTCTCCAAAATTCAGAAGAACACGAAGAATTAATATCATGCTTTGATTTTAAAAAAATAACAATTTATACAAATAGAAAAAAGAAAATTGTACTTACATTAGTAAATCTCAATTAAGTAGTAACTAAAAAATTTATTAGGAAACATAAAACAAGAACTTAATGTTACACAAAAAAATTATTGCAATGAATTTAGAGTGCATTTTTTGGCTTTAGCCAAAAATCCTTTGGAAAATTTCCTGTCATAACAATTAGTTTCATTATTAGCGCATGCTGCAGTCAGGAAAGAAAAGGAACAACTAGCAGAGAGAGTAAAACATGAGTTGAGTAGTAGCTTGTTCGATACAGAGTTGAGTAGTAGCCTGTCTGATACAAATCTGTTACCACAATATGTAGGCAGGCCGAAAATATTGAGAATACGGTTTTTTTGAAATCATTTGGTAACAACGACATATTAAGAAAATTCGTAGCACGTGCAAACAAACAAAAAAAAACAGAATGCGACAAACCACGCTCGCTGAGTAATTCCCTTGCTGCTGAAGCGAAAGTGAAAAATATAATCTGGCGCCCACAAAGAAAAGAGTGGGAGAAACAAGTTCAGCGCATTGGATTGGCTGGTTAAGCGGCGAGTTGGGAGAAACCGCAGGTTACTGGATTCGAAATAGTCGGTAGTTGGTGGTAAAACACGATGCAATTGGCGAAAATCGCCGAATTGGCGAAAAATTCTAAAACTTCGACAAAAATCACTAAAAAAACTTGAAAAAGGAAAAAAATCGTAAAAAATGGATTACGATCGTAAAATCGTAAAGACAAACGCATTTTCGTAAAAATTACGAAAAATTCGTAAAAGTTGGCAGGTATGTAATATAAATGTGCAGGGTACTGAAGAATTATTGCAAATTACAACTGGTGAAAGTCTTTCTAACAATGATCTTAAAAAATCAGTTGAACAATAAGTGCACAAACATGATAAAATTAGCGTTTCTGAAGATTAGGAGCAAAAAGAATATTCAAGAGATTTTTCTAAAAAAAAAAAGTTTAGCCACTATAACAAAAATTTTGGATCAGTTTATTTAAAAGGATTCAAAGGCAAAACTAAGTATGGTGTCCTGCTAACAACAACTATTTGCTGACCAAAACAGGAATTGCAAACAACACTATAACAGCTTTTTCTCACAGACACACAAAAAGAAATATATATATATATA
>KK113396.1:404979-417635 GCA_000611955.2 Stegodyphus mimosarum
GAACCTTTATTATATATATATTTTATGAATGTTTTCTGAATAAAAATCTATATTAGCAATCGATAAGTCTATAATTTAATGTAACAGAGTATTTAACAATAAATGTTAGTAAATAAAACTAAAAATTTTCTTATTTTCTATTCTAAATCATTTATTCCCATTATTCACATGTTAAGATGGCCTCATTTAACACTGCTTCATTTAGTGCTGGACTTTATTAGAATGTATCTCCCACATTAAGCAGGGTATTACTGTATCTTCCTATAAGAATGATATAATAAAGGTACCAAAATGTACTGCTGAATACTTTTACACTTAATCTCTGTTTTATACACAAAATGTGTTTTTGACATAATTTGCATACATTAATAATACTATTTTTCATAACTTCAGTCTGGGTTAAATTTTACTTTCGCATACTTTTCAATTCAAATATATACTATTACTTCTACTTCATTGACTTGACAGCCCAACATGGGCCCAAAGTCCTCTGGCAACTGTTTTCCAGTTTTTGACCTTTAAAATGTTTAGGCCATTTTCAACACAGCGATCCATTTCACCAGGGCTCTACCCCAAGGTCTGGTTCCCATGGGCTTTGTCAGAAAAATTTTCTTAAAGCACTGATCTTCATGCATTTTGGTCAGATGACCAGCCCATTTAAGTCTCTGTAGTTAAAAGAACTTTACTACATCAGGTTGTTCATAGAACTTGTACAGCTCTAAGTTAAATCTTCAAGATCTATTCACACGGGCACCACCAAGTATATGCCACAAAATCCTTCTGTCAAAAATCCCCAAAGCTTCCTTATCACATACATTCAGCACCCAACTTCAGATGTGTAAGTCAGGACAGATCTTACAAGACTCTTGTAAAGAAGTAATTCAGTTCTTACTTTCAGAAAGCTGAATTTTGAATAGTTCTTCAGGCCATGAAAACATCTACTGGCAGCAGAGATTCTTCTAAGTATTTCAGAAGTTATCTCATTTTTAGAATTCACATCTGTCCCCAAATAAGTGAAACTGCAGTTTTTTTTAATCTATAGCTACTAATTTCTAAATGACTAAGTAGTAAATGAAATTTTAAACAAGTCATATATTTAGTTATATTTTCACTGACAGATGATAGTTTAAATACTTTTGCACTTCTTTCCAGTACCATGAACACCTGTTTAAAAGCAAGAACAGTATAGGCAACAAAGTAATTATCATCTGCATAAGCCAGTAACTGAATAGTCTTCTTAAAAATACTTCCTCTAGTATTAATCCTAATATTGTTAATACCTTTTCCAAGTGCAATATTAAACAGGCATGCCAATGCATCCCCCTGTCTTGCTCCATTCTTCACCTCAAGTTGTTCTATTAGGTCACATTGTAAACGAATTTGTATCTTGGTTTCCTTTAAAAGTCAAAGTGACAAGTGCTTCTGGAATATTTATTTCACGCATGGCCTGTATAAGGGTTGGAATGCGCTTTAGCCACATAATTCCCTATTAATGCAATCATTTGACCCAAAATTGATAAAAAAGATTGTGTGCATTGATTCCAAATTCTTTGCATTTTTCAAAAATCTGCCTTAAGTTGAAAATCTGTTCAAGTCGATATTCCCGTTCTAAAGCAGCACTGATAATCACCAATCGTATTATCTACGTAAGATAAAAGGTTGTTAAAAGAATTGTCTAGGATGTGCAAAGAAAATTAATTCCTCTATAATTACTGCAATCAAGTACTGTAATTTCGGGTAGATAAGCCGTCCTGGTGTATACGCCGCACATATGATAATTGTCTGATAAAAATAAAAGTTCATAGGATATGCCACACTGCCATATATGCCGCAGCAAAGCATTCCAAAACATGGCACTTGTATTCATTTACTCAGTAATTTCCTGCCATATTGATCATCGATAACATTTAATAACATTTACAACATAAATGTAATTAGTAATATATAAATAAATAAGGAAGAAACATCTTATTTTCAGCTTGCCGAAAACAAACTCTGATGATTTCTAACAGATATTATTTTTAGGGGTTCGGTAAACTTTGCTTATCACCATAAATTACCGTATTATGAAAAAGAATACGTAAATTAGATAAACAAGCAGAATTTTTAATTAAAGTAAACTACAGTTATTTGTGCAAAACCTTCAAAATCATATTCATCAATGCTAGAATTAAATAAATTTAACAAATGAGCATAAAGGTCAATTTCACCATTCTGTTCTAAATGACTTCTTTCAGCATTGCTATCTTCACTTTCATTTTCTTTTTCAATGATTTCTGATTTAATGAAAGCTTGGACATAAGTGGACAATTGTATCAACTCGGACATAAGGCAGCCTCCTCATATGAAGCTTTTCTCATTCGTCCGGAATTTGTGAAGGAATGGAATCTGCTGCTTTGCATCCATTCCTCTGACTGCTTTCGTAGTTCATGCTTGAAAATTATATTGATACTGAGATCCAGTGTGGCTGTGAATTTTTTGCAAGTTCATCTGGTATTTCTGAAACATCGATGCTAAGTTTTTTTGCTTCTGATCTTACCGTATCCGCTAAGTGGGATCACATTGAATTCAAAACGATGAGTCCTCGGGGTTGGAAAAAAGAGCCTTTCCTTTTTCGATAAATTTCTCTCAGCCAAAACAACATCACTTCTTCGCACATCCATCCTTTTTTATTGGCACAAATAATAACTCCTTTAATATCTTTCTTAGATGTGTACTCCGAAAAAGCTTTTTTTTTTTTTTTTTTTATTTTTTTTTTTTTTTTTTCAAGCCACTCCATGGGAAGTTTTGGTCCTGACAAATAATTTCTTTCGCTTCAGGAACCTGAGACATCAGTTAGGTGCAACAAAATTTTTTATGCCCATTTGTTGAGCAATTATGTTTTGTTGAAGGCAAATTCTAACTGTTGATACTGATAATCCACTTTTCTCTGCTGTATTGTCCATTCCTCTAAATTGTCTTCCAAAGCAGGCCAGGCTATGACACCAGTTCAACGAGATCTTTTATCTTAGGCATTTTCTATAATTCTTCTTGTTCGGACTTCTACTAGCCGCAGTGCGATTTCCAATTTCGATCACTTTCTTCACAGACGAATGATAAGGTATACAAAAAGCAAGCTACAAAGGAGTAAAAACGTGCAAGAATGAACACAGCACATGGCAAGTAAACGTAGCTGTTTCTATTAAAAAAAGAGTCATAGGAAAATGGGGGCCAACCATGAGTTTAGCAGAATGTACATGCTTTACGATGTTTTTTTTTTTTTACACAGAGCGCACCTACCTTAGATGAATTGAACATATTGCACTGCCTTAGAGCAATCGGAGGTGAAAATGTTACAGTGAATTCTAACTTAATCGTTTTGTTTGTGCATAACTTAACAATCTAAACTAGCGAAGTTTTAGAGCAGATGAAAAATAAAATTCCTTCAGATATGCCGCTCCAGCCGATACGCTGTAGATCTAAATTTTCAACTTTTAAACATGTATAAGCCACGGTTTATCTACCCGAAATCATGGTACATCTCCCTTTTTGTATATCAAACAGATGGTACTAAGTTTCTATTCCATTGGGAGTATTTCATAATCCCAGATAAGTTTAATTATGTCCTTGATTAGAAGAATGCAATTAGGTCCTGCAGCTTTTAATAATTCTGAAGTAATACTGTTTGACAAAGGCAAATTATTGTTTTTTAATTTCTTTATAGCATGATTCCCCTCTTCTAGACAGGAGGATCAATAAGTCCTGTGTTTCTGCTTGTTATTTCACTATCCTCTACCCCCCCCCATACAGATCGAAATTCAGCAACTCATCCAAGTGCTCCCTCCATCTCTGTAAAATGTCACTCTTATCAATTAAGATAAATCATCTTTACCTCTACAAAGTGTTATTCTAGGTTTAAAATTTCTCTGTCTATGATTGATTTCATGCAAGAAAGTTCTGCTTTCCCCTACTTCTCTTGGACGTTCAATATCCCTTCGAAAATTTTCATGAATGTTCCTCTTTTTAGCATGGTGGATCTTTTTGAATTTTTTCTAGCACATTTACATTCGTCAACAGCTAATTTTAGCTATGCTTTCTTTGAAGCGTATTTTTTTAAGGTCAATGGCAGCACTACATTCTTGGTCAAATCAGTCATCCTTAATTCAATTTTTTTTACTCTTCCTAACACTCTATTGCCAGTTTCAATAATAGTCATTTTCTATAGATTCCATTTCTCATCTAGAAATTTCAATTCCTTCAATTTGAGGTTGTTTAATTGAGTTTTCAATTCATTCTGGTATCTCTGCTTTGTATGTTTCACTTTTAAAAGCATACAGTTAAACTTCTCTAATTCCTCGCCCCACCT
Organism: Stegodyphus mimosarum; assembly: GCA_000611955.2. Classification (NCBI taxonomy): domain Eukaryota; kingdom Metazoa; phylum Arthropoda; class Arachnida; order Araneae; family Eresidae; genus Stegodyphus; species Stegodyphus mimosarum. The sequence continues at coordinate 409,325 of KK113396.1, forward strand.
GATTTTTATATTTATTACAGATTATTGCTTTGATTTTCATCATTACCGAGTGGTCTGAGTCAAAATTCACTTCACAATATGATCTGGCATCCAATATACACTCACGTTTGTGAAAATTGCAACACCAAGAAGGAATCGTCATAATTGAATGCAATTTAATACACAGTTGAGTGGTAGTGGTACAAATAAATGATTAAATGTTCAAAGCAAACAAACAAGAACAAGAGATCAGAATCAGTATTTTGTGTGGCCACCACGCGCCGCAATAAGTGCTGCTACACGACGTGGCATGGAGTCAAACAAAGTTTGAATGTCTGACTGAGGAAGAGCATTCCATATCGTTTGTACGCGTACCCAAAGTTCGTCTGCAGACGCAACAGGACGAGGATCACGAGCAAGACGCCGACCAATGACATCCCACACATGTTCAATTGGCGACATATCCGGGGAACACGCAGGCCAAGGAAGAAGCTGTACCTGCTGCGCTGCAAAGAAGGATTTAACAATCCGAGCAGTATGAGGGCGGGCATTGTCCTGTTGAAATACAGCGCCTGGCAAGCTTTGAAGGAAGGGAACAGCTTCGGGCTGTAGAACTTCACGGATATACCGGTTGCTGTTCAGATTGCCCACAATTCGTAGCAATTGAGATCGTCTATGATATGCTATGGCGCCCCAGACCATAACTCCGGGTGTTCGTCCACTGTGGCGTTCGATAATGCACTCCGGAAGGTGGCGTTCACCGGCATAGCGTCTGACACGAATGCGGCCATCATGGTACCACAAATTAAAGCGGGATTCGTCAGAAAACACGACATGCTGCCAATCAGCACGCCAGTCTCTATGCTGATTGGCCCATTGTAGCCGCAGGCGGCGATGGTCGTGCGTTAGGGGGATCCTGTATAAAGGAGTCCGTGCGCGCAGTCCACACTGCAGCAGACGTCTACGAATTGATGAAGCACACAATGAAACACCTGTAGCTATTGACCACAGTGCTGCCAATTGTCTAGAGGAAGCTGTACGGTCCGTCCGCGCCATGCGGACCAGGTGTCTATCATCGCGAGCTGACGTCACATTTCGGGGTCCACTCCCGGATTTCCGAGTTGTCCGACACTCGTCCGTCCACTGCTTCCAAACGCGCATCACTGTGCTGCTGTTACGCTGCACACGAGAGGCTACTGCACGATACGACAATCCAGCTTCACGAAGGCCGATGATTCTCCCTCGTTCAAACTCTGTAAGTTGTTCAAATCTCGCTCTCTTTCGTCGACGAGGCATAAGTACAGATTGAGTTAACGTTTACCACTAGCAGATAACCACCGATAACCATACACGCCTCGCTACAGCCGTCTATTTATTCGGATCCATCAGCCGTTCAGAGGGCGCTGCTCAGCATACGCATGCGCTACGGATTTGCAATTCTAATCATTTGCATATCATGCGCTACTTTGCATTTCCTGAAAATTTCAGCTCACTCGCGTAAGTCCTTCATGGTGTTGCAATTTTCACAAACGTGAGTGTATATAAAGCATGTCTGGCATCAATTAAGACATGGTCAATCTGATTGAAAGTGTCACAATCTGGAGATCTAAACATCATTTTGCGAATATGTTTATGTTCAAAGCAAGTACTGGCCACCACTATATCATGTTCCATAACAAAAAATACCAATCTCTGCCCATCGCCATTTGAGTCCCAATGTAGGCTATGCTACCAATGCTACGTCTAAATCTATTTTCCAACCTTAGCTTACCATCAAACATATACACTGACTACCAAAAAAACAAAAAAAAAACAAAATTAGGGAGACACAAAAAATTTTCTAAATAAATGCAGATTTTATTCAATCTAATCAGCTTCAAAGAAGTCCAATAAGTTTTTTATTATTATTAATATTATACACTTTATTGAAGATTATGTACATGAAAGCTATATAGAAAGCTGAAAACAAAAACTTGAAATTTAAAATATATGAAGCATTTTAAATGCACAACTGCGAATACATAAGCATTTTACATAAGCATTTTGTCATGTCACAAACTTTAACTTAATGGTCTACTTAAAATAACTAATATCATTATTTAAAATTTTTGGATATTCACTCATATTTAATGATGAACTTAATGCAATTAGGTATGATCCTAAATTATGCAAATTTTTCAATTAAATCACATCTGATTATAATGAAGCACACAATGGTTGCCTGTCTTAGAAAGGGAGCTAAGATTTCCTACCGTAAAAATGGCAAGAATTAATTTTGTGCATATGAAATGCACCTAATGTACTTATGTAGCAACCTTACTGTTCAAGAAAGAAAATCCTAGAAAAAACATCAGAACAGAAGCAATGCAGACACATTGGGCAGCAAATATTACACTGAGCAGAAAACTGCCCTAGTGATTTAGCTACTCAGCCGCTAGTGAACAAAGACAATTTATTCATTTCAAATTTTCATGTGAAACTGAGTGAATGCAAAAATTATTGATAACATTTTTCAATAGTTTAATTGATGACAATAATTTTTAAGTCTATCTAATCTGTTGACAATCTGGATGTTTTTTATTAATCTTTCGAGCCAACTTGAACTATTGTACACAGCCACAACACTTAATTTTTTTAACCAACAAAAGAGTAACATATAATTTTGAATCTCGTGACTTTTTACGAAGGTGCAAAATTATTAGACAAACAAGCATTTACAAGTTTTTCTCATGTATCTATTTATTTGACTAGAGTAAAATTTTTAAAAAAAATTAAAGATTTTCTTATTAATGTTTTATCAGTAATATTACATAAAATTAGATTAAAAAAAGTACTTATTTTACCTTTGTACCATATTAAAATGTACACTAACATTTTTCTCTTTTGGATAAAATTTCAAATCAAGAATATTTTACTTATATAGTTTCAGTACGACTTCTACCTCTATGTTACCAATAGTAGTTGATTTGTATCTAATTCATGTTTTGTTGACTTTACAGAATGGCAAACCTATGATGAACTAGATAGACTACGTTAGTCACTTGATGTTTTGGGTAATTACACTTTTTCAGTAAACTTTTATCTAATATTCCAAAGCATTAAAAGGAACATTATTTTACCTCTTTTGAAAATATACACCATTCAAGTATAGTCAGACTTCTATGCTAACCAAATCTAATCTAACTAGTAGTATTTAAATCTAGTAGGATAATATATGAAAACTAAAAATATCAAATGATTGTTTGTAAAATAACAAAACATTTGTGGCATCAAGAGAATCAAAATTTACATGAAAAAGCTTAATATTAACATTTATTTTTGTTTCAATTAATATTTCTTTCAATCTAAGTTTTTTTAAGAATTTCACCTTACAGGTCTCTCTCCCTAATTTTATAAAAAGGCATAATTTCTTGTTTAGGTACAATGTCTCACAAATTGCCATGTCAAGAATTCTCATTATACACTCAACTGCAATCTTTTCATTCTCAGCATCTTCATAATTGGTAATGATATTTTCCAGATTTAATATTATACCACAGATTTTTCCCTCCATTAACTGATTGCTGATATAGACATTTTCATTGCAATAGACTCTCATCTTCATTTCTTCACATATTCCATTAGTTGGAAAATTTTGCAGTTCTTTTTTGCCAAAACCCATCAATAGATCCCCCCACACATTTTCTTGCTGCCAGGCATCATTAGTTTAGTTTGACTTATTTCCTCTGAAATGGATTTCTACTATTTAAAATCTGTCAAGAGTTAAACAAGTGGCTATCTAATTCCTTCAAGAAAATGTTATACTGTGCAAACAATACTGTTTGAATAACAACCTCATTAAATTAAAATGTAACTGGAACTCTAAATGGCAATAGTTTCTCAATATCCTTTGTCCGATGGGGTATAGTTTTTTTAAAATAAGTAAAAAAATAGAATTTTTTTTAATTAAAACTTTAATTTTGTAAAGATAACAATAACAGGCTAAATAAAATAATAAACTGGGTGATCCAGAAAGTTAAGATAAAGTGCAATTAACAGTGGTACCTGAACTTAGATTAAATGAGATCTAATTCTTTCCCCCTTCACTATTATGCTAAAAAAATTAAAGCCAGTGTATATAGCATACCACTCCGAGTTTCACTTACTGAGTATAAGACTAATAAAATAGGAAAATGTTGAATCTCCAGACACACACACTGTTGGAGGACTTAAATTGAAAATGTTAGCCAGCAAACTACAGAAGACATCCAATACTGTCACAGATAACAAAGCTTTTCGGAAAAAAAAAATATCTCAGTTAACTGGGACAGAAATCAACTTAAAACATGCTTGTTTTTGAGCGTAATATTCTCCATTACTACAATGCATGAGAAAAAGAAAATTTCTTGAAAAAAAAAAAAGATTTCATGGACAGCCTAGAGAATAGCTTATTAGATTTATTAAATACCCAGGTTTTGGACTTTGTACTGTACTTGTTTCTTTACTGCATTTATATATTATTTTATTCTATTGACGAAAAGTCACAAACATGTTGGTGGTTTTCTAGTTGATTCAGAAATATTTTCTCTGTCTCTCTTTCCTTTCCACAGGACTTCACTGGAAGCATACTCAGCACATATTCGAGAGGTCCACAGTAGAGCACCGCACCTTTTTCAAGTCTCCTGCTTCAAAATAACATCATGAATCTACAAGTGATGCCTGAATTAAAAGGTGGTGGACAATAATTCGTTGCCATTAGGACTTGACAATTCTGTATCATCATCTCTCCAGTCACGCTGTAAAAGGGGAGTATATAAGGTATTTTCTCTCTTCTTTCCACATGCATCCATGGTGTAACTGGAAGCATACTCAAGATGTATTTGAGGGGTCTAGATTTTATTTCCTCACAAGGGCACTGCACATTTTTCCCGTCTCCTGCTTCAAAATAACATAATGACTCTACAAGTGATGCCCGAACTAAAAGGTGATGGACGATAATTCATTGCCATCAGGATTAGACAATTGGGTATCCTCATCTCTCCAGTCACTCTTTAAAAGGAGAGGTATATAAGGTATTTTCTCTCTCCTTTCCACATGCATCCATGATGTAACTGGAAGCATATTCAAGATGTATTTGAGATGTCCGGATTTCATTTCCTGATAAGGGCACTGCACATTTTTCCCATCTCCTCCTTCAAAATAGCCTAATGACTCTACACTATAATAGATTACAGTAGTGAAATAAAGATGATAGTTAATAGAAATAAATGGATGATATAAAAAAATTGAAAGAATATTTCTAAGGAAGTTATGAACTCTCTGTATTTTATAAAATACTACATAAATACTTGCACAAAAATACAGCATACTTACCAGTACATAAAAGCAAGTAATTCCCAATGTTGATTATATTTCAAAATAGCAGATCACTTTGCCACCAAAATATAAACTAGCATGCCACCATAGAGAGATACATAGTTCTACATTATGATTATCAAGATAATAAAGTAATCATTAAAAAACAAACTGGTTTTTGTTTTTATGTAATTTCTAAAACTCTTAAAACATAAATCTTGAAAGAGGTTATCCGAAATCTAATATCCAAAAATAATTCTTAAAATATTGATAACGCCGACAAAACTTAGCACTTTAAAAGCAAATACAAAGTACAGACGTATGAAAAATTTTAATTAAATTTACTTGAGCAAATATAACCCTGTTTTGATAAATCTAATATATCTTACATGAGAGAAAAGTGAAATCTCGTGTTTCTAGATAATTCCGATACCGGCAATTTGATAAGCTAGAAGCTATATAAAATAATCAGATAAATTTATGTGAAAATAATGCACAAACAATCAAAGGTCTGGCAATGATGCAAAAAACAATCAGATGTCAATAAATACACTATACAGAAATGTATACGAAAAATTATAACCTACTTAGGAAAAAAAGAAAGCTTAGTACATAAATCTCTTAGAGTAAGAGCAATATTATGCCTTATCATAACATAATGTACATTCTTTAATATCATTTCAATAAAAATTTCAAATTTAAATTATATACAAAAATCTCCAATTCCATTTAAAATCAACTTATAGTAACTATAACATACTACGAAGAAGACGTCCACCAGCTCGATTTTGCTGCCGTATACCATGGGAAACAGCCATATTTTTAAATTATAAGTATCCCACATCCCACAACACATTTGATTTCTCAAAATATTTACTATCGCATGGTTTAAGTTGAGATAAGTTGTAGCTGTCCTGCTAGGTATATAAACTTTTCTTAAAAGCCTATTACGAAGCGATCGGATGTATTACCATGCTGAACAGCACACAAATTTATTGCAAGTATATTTATAAAAATCTATTATTATTTCTAATTCATATAATAAATACTAAAAATATTAAATGTGCTTACCCCATTAACATGTACTAAATAACAGACTGAGGCTACAAATATTCCAGAACAAATATACTATAAATATGTTTAGTCTGAGAACTTAGGTATTAGAATAGAAGAGGCATGTATTAGAATAGAAGAGGCCAGACAGTTCTAGGAACTGTGAAGTAACACTGCTACTCTATAAGCAAATTTAGAGCTGCTCCCAATTCAGATTACTTTACATAGCTATATAATGAAAGCATACATAACGAAGATATCGTGCAAGTGTCTAATAGAAGTATAGTAAACCTGTTCATAACATAATTTTTTACATTTCTTGGAAAGCCTCTTACTGTGATATTATAACTGAAATGTATTACTCGCTGAAGAAGGGGAGACAAGCTTTAATGTTAGGAAGTACGATGATGTGCTACATTTATTATGATTCTTCCTCTCCCACATGTGTATGTACGAAGCATGTGTTTACAAAGTGTTTACACTATATAAGTACAGAAACTTAAGGTATCAGTGAAAACGTTACATGTGAGTAGTCAGTTAACATTTAAAGGTGTAGAATAAACCATTCCTGAACATCGACGAGTACAGGGAAAAATAACAAAACAAATGCAACCAAAAATAAATCAAAGCATTAAATAAATATTTACAGGTACAGGACACGTATTTATACTTAAATTGGATATTCTTCAAAGAACATCCTTCGTTTCGCCAACTTGGACGCTAGGACATTTTTCCAATACGTACACCGATAGGCTATTACGGAAAATCCCTTAGCAGGGGAAAAGTATCACGGGTGTCTCCCTAGAGGAAGTACGTCATCGTATGACAACTATACTCTGAACTACTATAATGAGCTGTTTATGGATGCTCTCCGAAGAATATCCAAAATTTCATATATAGTTTTGAAGACTTTCTTTCCATTCTTAACAAATAATTTTTGGTCGTTACAGAAGTTTATTCAAATGATATGACATTTTCAAAGGTACTTAATCTTTCTTCATTTACTAAACTGTATTTTAATTTCATAAATTTCATTTCCAACTTCTAAGCTACATTACGAATTAAAAAAACAAGAAAGTTAAAATTTGAATAAATGTCTTACATTTATAATCAATGCTGAAAACAGATGCAGAAAATCGTTCTTTACACCCACAACATCATTTTTCTCGATTTACCATTTTAATTTGTTAAATGCTAATTTTACTTGAGAAAGGGGGATTTTGGAATTTAGACCTCCAAGATATATCGAATTAGTCTCAAACGAAAAAAATAGTAACTGCGCGTACTAACAGCTATTTTGCATACTCATTTTAAAGGAAAATTATGCCTCAGTATGAAGGGAAGTGATTTGAATCAATTATACAAGTTTAGTTTGATGTATTATAGATCTTTGAGGAAATGTCTACACCAAAGAAAATGTATTGTCGTTCTGTGTCTACACTGAAGTCAGTCGCTTTGAAGAAAGTGTTACGGCATAGGATAAGCAGGGTTGTATTTTTACGAAACTTCTGTTATTTCGGCAACCCTGTGGCATTTCCGCTTGTTTTAAGCACTTGGAAGTGCCATTTTCTGTGCTGGAGCAGAAGTTGATTGATTGCGTGAACTGGTACTGATTTTTTTTTCCTATTTCATTTTATTTTAATTTCCTTATATTTTTAGATTAAGATGTCATCTGTTTTAAGCGTTGCTGAGAAGTTTCAGGCAGTATTACCGGAGAATTTAAATTTTCAGATGGAAGGATGACCTTAGAAAAGCCTGGTGTAGCCAATAGAATGTTCCTTGTTCATTTATGTCAAAATCTACAATTATTCTTAAACCTTTTTCAAGAAAGCAGGCTTGATAAAGGGGGAATTTTTATGAGAAATGTCATTCTGAAATGAAATTTAAGGTTAAAAAGTTAAACTCAGATGGTTTTATGTGGATGTGTAGGAAAGTTACGGCAGGG
>KK113396.1:417688-437676 GCA_000611955.2 Stegodyphus mimosarum
CGGAAGGTTTTGTAACAATAAGTTGAGGATCGATGAAATATTTTTTTTAACATAGGAAATGCTCGTAGGGACTAAAACTGGAGCTATTCAAGAGGAGTACTTTTTGGCTTCTAATACATTAGCAGACTGGAGGCAATTGATAAACGAAACTGTTTTAGATTATATAGAATTATCATCGGAAAAAATAGGTGGTATTGGGAAGATAGTAGAAATAGATGAAGGAAGGAAAAATTGCATATTACGAGCCAGTTTGGCGCGTTTACGAAAAATTGCCAAGTCGCCAAATCGGTATTTTTGCGCGTCTTAGAAAATCGCTAACTCCTCATATCGTCATATTAGATGGTTGCGAATTTGAATGAATGCTGTCAACATGCAAAAAATTGATCATTTAAACATGCAAAAATATCTGAACAACATGTTAACATGCAAAATTATCTAAAACAGAAGCTCAAGTAAAACAACGATAAAGTATCTGAAAGTTAATAAATATATATTTTATGGGATCTACAATATTAAAACTTTTAATAGTATCATATACCATTTTTAAGACAGCAACAAAATGAAGTAAAATGTTTTAGCACGAAATTTAAGAAATTTTAATAAGCAGTAAATGAGCAATAAATAATCGGAAAGTATTGATTCATATTTAAGCTAAAACTTCAAAAAATATATACTGAATGAAAAATACTAATGAAACATTAGCAATAGTATAGTAAAAAAACAAAACGTGGTTAAACAATTTTAACTACGTAATTTATATTTTTACAATAAATTTTTATTTATAATAAACAGTAGAAACTCACGTTTTTTTGTATCTACACTAAAATGTAACAATGCAATGGAGATGAAATTCAAAATGGCGCGCTCATTTCAACCATGTACTTAACCACATGTAATGGACACACACCTCCATTCACACAAATCTGTCGCATCTTTCCTTTCAACTAATTTCATACTATTTTTACACTTAGAATATTCGTACATATTCTCAATCGAACTATAATTCAGGCACCATTCTATCACACATTTTTCACCCTTATCTTGCACCCGAATCAAATAAGTAAAATCCACACGTTCAACTCTTAAATTTATAAACATAGTACTTTTGATCTTGATCACGTGGCTTAACACATTCGTAAGTCAGTTTTTTAACTATTCGAGGTCATTACTGGTCATGTTTTCTAACACCATTCGAAACTGCTTATTTGTTCTACAAGGGATAGGGCATTCGTCCCAGGCATCCTAGTGTCACGATACACCGTTCTACTGGGGAAAATAGGGCCCATAGTCTGATCTACCGTAATGAGACGCTTCTCCTTTGTTTGGCGTCAAGGCTGTTCTCCGAAGAATGTCCTCATGAGCTCAAGTTTGTTATGACTGTTCCTCTCACACATGTGTATGTAGAGTACGAAGCCCGTGTTTGAAAAGCATTTACACTTTATAAGTACGGTAGTTTAAGTATCAGTGAGGGCATGTCATCGGATGACAACCATAGTCTCATCTACTATAATAAGTTGTTTCTCTGTTATTTGGCATCAATTCTCTAAATTCTCCTACTCTTCAAAAAATATCCTTATTTTTATCTCAAACAAAATTTCCCTGTTTCTATACTGCCTCTCCTTCGCACCAATACTTGATTTTTTTCTGCGGGCAGAAAGATTTAGCTGGTGCAAAAAAGACATAACACGAGACACAAGCGCCTGGCCCCAGCCCCCACCCCAAGCTCTTATTGGACACAACTTGTGATGTCATATAGTGACGAAATGAATTCCCCGCGGCATTTTTCCTCGCCAAAAGCTTGAGCCCGAGCTCCACAAATTTACATTTATACATAACCAAGACCAAAGCAGTATAAATTCGCCTAACGTAAACGAAACAGATAATGAAATCTCTTCAACCTGACGTCATAAACGGCAACCAATAAGAACAGGGGTGGTGGCTGGGGCCAGGCAAGGCTACTATAAAGGGTAAGGCTACTATATAATATATATATCTCTAGTAGCTCTAGGGCCAGGCGCTTGTACACGAGACTGTTCTACGGAGTATAAAGACACTCCGTGATCTGGTCCATCTTTGGTTCTAGATCCCACTGCGCATGCTTGCTGCATTATGGCTTTCTGTAACTAGACACTTGGCATGCGTGTTTGGCTGTTGAGAAAACTACAGGAACTTCTAGTTCATAACTGCCAACACTTCCACCACTCTAGTGAAAATTGTAGACTGCAGCCCCGCTGCGTAAAATGCGCGGGTCCACATAAAACTGATATGTGTAATGTAAAAAAATGGAAACTCCAGTGTGTTGTAATTGCCTCCAATCGGGACACACGGCCAACTACCGTGGTTGTCCGAAGTTCCCTGTTGGACGCAATATTAATAAAATGCCATTGTCACAGAATAATAATGCAAATAAAAATATTATAAAGGCATCTAGTGTGCCGTCTGTCAATGCTGTCATCCCAGGGCGCAGCTATGCAAATGTTGTTAATAGTAGTAAAAGTGCCCCAGCTGCGGCTTCCGTAGCTACACAGGGTTCTGCAGTTAATAATGTAAATAATAATAATGTTAAGAATGTTTCTAATAATAGGACTGTCATAGCTAATAGTAGCAACAATACAGGTGCTTTAACTGATATATTTAAAATCTTTAAAGAAATAGTTGATATGTTTAAAGATACTTCATTTATTACTATTTTAACTAAGATATCTGAAGTAATGCCCGAATTAAGGGCCACTGAAAATACAATTGATAAGCTTTTTATTGTTTTTAATGTATTAGATGATGTTTTTAGTTCACGTAGTATTGATTAATGATGAATAGTATTGTGTATAAATATTTGTCAATTGTTACATGGAACGCAAATGGATTACATAACAAACTTAATGACCTTCGGGAGTTTGCAAATGAGCACGGCCCCGATTTACTTTTCCTACAGGAACACAAGCTTGACCCAATTCGGCCAATATCTGTTGCCAACTATTGTACCTATCGCACAGACAGGAGTGCCAATGCCAATCGACCAACTGGAGGAGGAACTGCACTCCTTGTCAAACGCTGCATTCCCCATTACCACAAAACAATACCACAGCTATTTGTAGTGGAAGCTACTGCTATTTGCATCACTACAGACACCAATATAACATACACTTTTATCTCCACCTATATACCACCAATGCGACCTGTGGCTGCCGTACAGGCGGACCTAGAAACGTTACTTACACTTGGTACACATGTCATTATAGGTGGAGACTTAAATGCACGACACCGCGCTTGGAACTGCTCCAATTGTAATACTACAGGCAAATTAATCTACAGGTTAGCCGGTTCGGCTCGATTTAACATTGCAGTTCCAAAAACCCCAACACGGTATGCTGCTGGGTCTACGGCTATTATTGACTTCTTCCTGCTCAGGAATGTCAGCTCTCCGCTGGATATTTCTGTGCTGGATGAATTGTCATCTGACCATAACCCGGTCAGAATTATCCTGGACGTCAGTAGTTTTACCACGACAGACAACAGAGCCTTTCGTATTGACTGGCAAACTTATGCCAAAGCTCTAAACAACATCCAGTACTCTATTCCAACGGTACACTCGGGGAGTGACATTGATAGTTTGGTCAAGGATTTTACTTGCCAACTTCAATCAGCAGTCAACAAGGCCAGGGTTGAAGTTAAACCTGGTAAAATCTTCCAACCTCCACAACTTCGACTGCTGCGTCGCCAAAGAAATGCTGCCAGGAGGCAATACCAGCGTACAAGGCACCCGGCTGATAAAAGGCACCTCAACCAACTGAATGAGGCAGTCAAGTCTCTTACAAACAAACTTGCACAAGACAGCTGGACTAGCTACCTCGGATCACTTTCCACTGAGGATAACTCCCTGTGGAAAGCTGTGAGGAGGTACAAAAAATGCTACAATTCCATTCCGCCCCTTAATGGGCCCCAACGGATCCATTACACTGGAACTGAGAAAGCAGAACTCTTAGCACAGCATCTGGAATCTCAGTTCTGCATAAACAACATTTCAGATACAAACACAGAACAGCTCATTGCTGACTTTCACAACAAATACATAATAAGCCCCCACACAGACAACATTATCTCAGTCATGCCATCGGAGGTCTGTGGATACATCAGGAAGTTAGCAAACAAGAAAAGTCCAGGTATTGATGGTATCACAAATCAAATGATTAAAAAATTTCCAGTTAAAACCATCTTCTACTTTACCAGAATTGCTAATTACATCTTGAAGTTACAACATTATCCTGACGTCTGGAAGACAGCAAAAATAATTCCTGTACTGAAGCCACAGAAGCCTGCGAATGCACCGGAATCATATAGACCCATAAGCCTGCTAAGTTCAATAAGTAAACTGATGGAAGCTGTGATATTACACAGACTGAACACCTATCTACTGGACAACAAGATCATCATACCGTACCAGTTTGGGTTCCGGCAGAAACATTCTACTACGCACCAATTATATAGAGTGGTGGAGCATATCAGCGAAGGATTGCAGAAGCGCAGTGTGACTGGTGGCTTGTTCCTGGATATAGCTAAGGCCTTCGATCGAGTATGGCTGGATGCCCTCATATACAAATTACACAACCTGGGATTACCAGGCTACATCACAAACACAATTAAGTCCTACCTGACAGGTAGACACTTTGTCGTTCATGTTTCAGGTTCACTTTCCATAAGCCGGCCTATCCAGGCTGGCGTCCCACAGGGGTCCCTCTTGGGCCCCACTCTATTCAACATTTATGTGAACGACATACCCACTACACCCAACACTACACTCGCAATGTATGCTGATGACACTGCGATCCTTACACAAAATGCATTTGTTGGTCCAGTTTTACAACACCTACAAGAACACATCCAAGCACTAGAGGCTTGGCTAGTCCGGTGGAAGATAAAAGTCAACGTTGGCAAAACCAATGCTATATTGTTCACTAAGAAAAGAAAATCTCCGGATTGTCTACAAATGTATGGTGAAAGTATCCCTTGGGTCAGGCAGGTCCCTTATCTTGGGGTGATCCTCGCTAAATCTCTCACATGGAACCCACACATTAAACATATTATTAGTAAGTTTCGAGCGCGTAAAGCGTCACTATTCCCCTTAATGGCTCGAAACAGCGTTCTTTCTATCGACAACAAGTTGCTCATTTACAAATCCGTATTGCGTCCCATCATTAGCTACGCCTGCCCAGTTTGGGCGTATTCCTGCAAGTCTTTAAGAAAAAAATTACAGGCAGCCCAAAATGGGGCACTCAGACAAATATGTAATGCCCCTTGGTATGTTCGAAACAAGCAGCTCCACAAGGAGCTTAACATTGAGGAAATTAAAATATTCTACAGCCGCCTTGCTCGGAAATTTTTTGAGCAGCAGGAGTTAATTGACAATCCTGTGATTATCAATTATAGTTATGACTGTAACGACCCATTGTATATAAAGCGCCCTAGGGCCATCATGTGTAATAATCTAGTTTAATGATTATGTATTATGCAATATATGTATTATAACTTAACATGTATATATTAGTTCTTTGTATCTCATAATCAGTATGTTTATGTACCCTTATTTCACCTAGTGGCACCAAAAGTCTCGCACTTGCCTATTATTGTTTCTTTGCCATGCGTATGTTCTCTTTACAGGTTTTCTGTGCCTGACCTGCTTTCTACTACAAATAATGAATTTTTATTTACATCTACTTAGAAAATATTAAGTACAATTTCATGATAATTATGTATTCTCCTTATAAGTTTATGATCTCTAAGATCCATTTTGTTACAATTCACAATATTCGTAACTATACTTACATGTTCGATGTGGGGTATGGTTCTTAGAACCTAGGCACCCTGGTGTTCGGCACCGCAGTTATATACAATGAGGAACTTCTAGTTGGCCATAGTTGAGCACACCTGCATGTAAGTTTCCTCTAGACCAGGCTAAATCATCAACTTTTCTCTCTTGGGGAGTTAGGGACAGCGCTGCCAGTTTTGGCGCGTTTATCGCAGACACTGGCTAAACGTCTGTTGTTTTTTAAATACTGATTTTATAGACGCGCGGCATTCCACGTATATAAACTGTTCGGGTAATTTATTAGTTCTCGAATAGTATTTAAACGTTTTCACTTAAAAATTTTACGTATATTTTATAAAATGTATTCAAAATAACTTATGCTTTAGATGTTTCAGTTTAGTTAGCAGAGTAAAATAAATAAGATATGAATAAAAACTTAGCCATATCTACATGATTGAGCAGGAGCGTGGAAGCTGTAAGTGGGTGGTGTTTGTTACGAACTGCTACAGAGTTCATTTTCTCTATTGCAAACTATGTACCGTGAAACGTTGAAATTATATGTTACTTTTAAATAAGTAACATTTTCAAACTGTAAAAATTTTTGTGTAATTATAATGTTACATACACAACATAATTGCGTAAATTCATAGTACTCATATATTATATTCTTGAATGAAACACCATATTTGTGTAAAATGTGGCAAATGTACTTTTACTGATACCTGGAAATCAAACCAGCTTATCTAGCACGAATTTCACGGACGACATGTATAAATATTTTTATCAAAATAATCACGTAGGAATTTGCGCACTTGTAAACTATTGGGAAGTATCTAAGAATTCAAATTCGCTGAAACAACCTTGTATTTGGCGTACATTTACTAAAAACTCTCAATCGATTTCGAGGGCAGCTACAGGTTTTCTCTTCTATTCTATCTAAGATTTACTTCGGGTAAAATTTTAGTTCACCAACTCATTTTATATCCATGTAGAGTATAAACATTATCCTCAGATATGTAGGAAGTTGTATCATATCAAACCTTATACTTATCTATATAGCGAACAAACTTCATATTTAATATTTAGGAATATGTAATCAATCATTTGGAATTTTTTAAAAGATACCCATCCTGGAAAGAAACCTCATGTGTTTAAGAAATGTAATCCATCTTACAGACCTAAAGGATAATTTGAGCAAGCATATGCTCAATTTTGCAAGGAAAGAAAAACCTCATGCATGGGAAGTATGCAAGAAGTCATTTAGTCAAAAGGCTGGTTTCTTCAGGCATGTGCCTATTCACACGAGGGAGAATGCATGTCAGAAGTCATTTAGTGAAAAGAGTAAATTAAATAAGCATATGCTCCTTCACAAATGAGAGAAACCCCTTTTGTGTGAAGTATGTAGGAAGTTATTAAGGAATATGGATGTAGTATGTAGTAAGTATGTAGGAAGTATGTAGGAAGCCTTTGCGTATGAACCATGTAAGAAGTTATTTAGTGAAAAGAGTACCTTAAACAAGCATCTGCATATTCACACAAGTTAGAAACCTCATGTTTGTGAAGTATGTAGCATCACTGAGGCAAAGTATACTGTAAACGAGCATATGCTTATTCATGCTGGGGACAAACTTGTGTGTGTGAGGTATGTATGAAGTCATTTAGCGAAAAGGGTAAATTAAACGAGCATATGCTCTTTCACACGTGAGAGAAACCTCATGTACGTGAAGTATGTAAAAAGTCATTTAGTCAAGAATGTCATTTGAATAAGCATATGCTTATTCATATTGCTGAGAAACCTCGTGGGTGAAGTCATTCAGTCGAAAGGCTCACATAAATAAGAGATAATTTGAGCAAGTATATGCTCAATTTTGCAAGGAAAGAAAAACCTCATGTGTGCGAAATATGTAAGAAGTCATTTAGTCAAAAGAATTATTTAAAGAAGCATATGCATCTTCCATGGAGGTTAGAATAAAAGGGGTCACCAACCGTGCTCTATGACTGATACAGGGTTTTCAAGCTTTGGTCTCCAGAGGAGGTGTGTTTCTTTGTTTACATTCCGCATTACTTGACAGCATTTTTATGAAATATTCAGCTGCGGTAATATAGTTTCCTTGAAAAGCGGATTTAGGTTTACCATATTTGAAGCGAATTCGCCCATTTGGCGACAAAATTGACGATATGCTGGAGATGGACGGACAGCATTCTAGAACGAATTTTTAGCAGTTTGGCCCAGAATGTTTTCGAGGCAGGCCAAAAGCTATATAAACTCCTCCTGTACGCGGAATAGGGATACATAGTCAATGCATCGTCGGGTGTGTTGAGCTCCAAAAGCGATCGACCGAGTCAGTAGCAGTACTTTAGTACTTTCCCGTGAAGCTGTCTTCACGGCTATAGTTTGACAGATGTGTTGCTCATTGTTTCAGCCTGCTTGTCGTAGTTTTTCGAAGACCGTAGACATAATTGCTCTACTAGACGTAGCTGTCCTGAGTAATACTGGCCAATAAATTTTGTTTTGATTCTTCCTCAAGTGTTGTCGTCAATCACTCCAAATCCACAAACCCGTAAGAAACGCAACAACTGGTGTCAGAAGTGGGATTTGCAAGTGAATGCCAATGATCCACCAGAGGAGAAAGCCATGGCGGAGGAAATGAAGTTTACAGAATTCTTAGCAGCTGTAAAAGCTCGGATATGAAAGCCGAACAAGAAATAAAAGTTGGCCTAGAAAAACTGCGAGAGCGATTCCAACACGTGAAAGTGAAGCTTATAGAAGGAACTAGAGCCATAAAAGAAGATGTGGAAATGACAGAAGGGGCATTTGAAGAATCAAAGGATGAAGAAGTGAAGGTAGTAGCTGGTGAAGTGTTTGAGAATGATCAAGAAATCATGGATGAAACATTTGACGGAATTAAAGAAAAAGAACGAAAACGTGAAGAAATACACGGGAAAGAAGCTTTTGATTCTCAAGTGTCTGAAGCAGAAGTGGAAGAAAGTGAAAATGCGTCTGTTAAGTTCATAGAAACTGACACTAGAGTTTTGAAGCAAGTATTGAACCATCTGAAAATGCATATGATGCAGAGATGGGAGAAGCTGATGTACAGCTTAAGCAGAGAGTGCTCTTATATGGAAAGAAAATATATCGATTTCACAAGCTAACGGCAATTTTCATAATACGAGTTCTAAAGCCACAAACTTGATTCTAAACCAAGTTACTTCTGTTTGTAAAGAATCGGATTCTATTCACAACTCCAATGCAAAATTTGGAACTGGTACCCAGGAAACAGAGGAAAATAAGCATTTACCAACTGCTAAAAATACCAAGGTGACCTACACACATAATGCGAATAAACTACACAGTAGTGAGCAAATTTTTTCAGATCTTGCTGTGCATGAAAAAGTCTGAATC
Organism: Stegodyphus mimosarum; assembly: GCA_000611955.2. Classification (NCBI taxonomy): domain Eukaryota; kingdom Metazoa; phylum Arthropoda; class Arachnida; order Araneae; family Eresidae; genus Stegodyphus; species Stegodyphus mimosarum. The sequence goes on from KK113396.1 coordinate 426,895, forward strand.
TTCAGCTTGTAATATAACACAAAACAGAAATATATCTGAGAACTGCAGTGGACTAGTATTTAATCCAGGTTTAAATTATTAAAAAGCCTGAAACTGAAATTTATTCTGAACTTTAATTTATAAAATTTAGAATTTTTATGTGGTTAATTTGTGTAACTTGTAAAAGTGTAAATATTTGTTTGTTTTATTATCTTTTGTTTGTATCGAATTTGGCTCCTGGCCAAGGATTGTAATGCCCGGGACGTGCAGTCCTTGGGAGGGGGCAGCGTTACAAAATGTTAAGCTTCGGTAAAATAACTTCCCCGCAAAGCGGGTTTAGGGTTGTCATATTTGGCGTGAAATCGCCCTTATGGCGACAAAATTGGCGATGTGCCATAGACGAATGGAACATTCTGGAACAAATTCTTACCAGTTTGGCCGGGAATGTTCTCGAAGGCAGGCCAAAAGCTATTATAAACACGGTCTGTATGCGGAGTAGCAGTCTAATGTATCGCGAGTTAGTGCATCGTTAAGGCTATCCAGCGCATCTCCAGTTGTAGCGTGGAGAGTCTCGAGAGTACGTTGAGTTCCGAGAACAACCGAACAAAGTCGGGAGCTGTACTCTAGTGCTTTCCCGAGAAGCTGTCTTAACCATTATAGCCTGAAGGCTATGTATGTTGCTGATTGTTTCAGCATATTTGTCGTGGTTTTTCGACGACTGTAAACGTGTTTTCGAGCAGTTATGAGTAACACTGGCTAATAAATTTTGTTCTCATTGTTCATCAAGTGTTGTCGTTAACAATTCCAAATCCACTAACCCGTACAGAACGCAATAGTATTTCCACATGCGACAATTCCACACCAATCGAAAATCGGGTGCGCTTCCGCATAAAAGGAACATTCCTTGTTGGATGGGCAATAACAATAGTTTAGTGGCATTTAACAAAAGAAAAAAAATATATATATATATATATTCGTTATTTTTCGATAAACTGAAACAACGATTTTGATTATGAATTTCTTCTATAAAATTCTAAGCTACTAGACTATAAAAATGTAGATTTTAACAAAATGTTTATGTTACTCATAAAGAATAAAAAATACCTTAACATACCCTTTAAGATGCCAAAATATCGCAGAAATATAACATATTCCTTATAACTAAGTGGCATTAGTGTGAAAATTTGTATACTTCTTTCGATACCTCTGACAGAGTATTCGACACTTTTATGTTCCAAATCAAAATCTTTTGGATAAAATATATTTTTTGTTCCCTACATAATATTCTAATGTGTACGTTTTTAAAATTTTTAGAGGAGAGTTTTAATAGTTGCCCATTTTAAACTCAGCATTTTATTTTTATGTAACTGAAAAATAATCACTTTGGGTTCTGAAATTTCCACCAAATCCTATAATCCTCATGAAAATTAATAAATATATTAATAAAATAATGTAGATAGACAGATATGCTAACTTTTCCTTCATTTGTAACCACACATTTGAGTAGTGGTCTGCTATTTTTGAAACAGTTTCAAGACATGAAATAAACATCATCAATGTTAGTAATCAGTATACGAATATGCTTTGTATATTGTTACCTTCTGGATTACCTCGTAGTATATAAATTTTGCGTATTTGTGAATTTAAATCAATTAGTTGTTTTAACAGTTTTAAAAAATGAAGCAATATTATGTAGTAAGGCAATCAAGATTGCGATCTGATGACAACGAGTTTAATGTTTAAATGTGAAATGGATAGTTATGATTTATTACATTATCACAGAATTATTAAACTGGGTAAAATCGCTAAGAGCGGTATTGAATACTCTGCCAAAATGTATTTACTAGAAATTTGAATTTGATAATGAATGTATCCTAAAACGTGTTTTAAGTTTGAAACTTGATGGTTTAATATAAAATTATACATGCTAAAATATTCGTAATTAGGCATATAGGTCAGGTTAAGTTTTTATTAAATAGGTAAGGCATGCAAGGGATGTGTGCCTAAAGGGAGAGATGCCATTGTGGAGGAATTTCGAAGAAAAACTGACCTTTGAGTGGGTATTAAAAAGGCATGTAATTTTCATTCAAATTATATTTATACATATTTCTTATGTAAAAAAGTTCGGTATGTGCTAAATTATTGTGAATTACTTTACTTGAAAAATGTTTGAATGCAGAAAAATTAAGGATTTGCACACATCGAAAATGAAAAATATTAAATATATATGGGTATTTATGCACATCCTTGCAAAAAGCATGTATTTTTCTTTTAAAATTTATGTATATATTTATTAAATTACTTATAAATATATTTGGAAATGAAGGATTTATTCATTCATATACTCCTGTGAAAGTTACTGTGAGGAAATCTAGTTATTAAATATATCTAAATTTATAATGATTATAAATATTATCTAAATATATAACCTTAACATTTGATTATAAACATATATTGAAATTCTGTGGACAAATACATTTAAGCTATTGAGCAAGAATTGTTTGTACTGGAGAGCAATCTGTTAAAAGGTGTTGTAAAGCAAATTCTCCGAGATGCATACTTAAGGAAATAGTAAAGAAGAATTTTTAGAATATGTATTGCTGAAATTAAGTGTAAAAAAATCTGATAAGTATTAAAAGAATTATTATTATTTTCTTACGTTTTATAATAACTCAGTTTTAAATATTATTTTTAAAAAAATCCCTTTTTTTTTATTCCCTTTCATAAATATTCATAGAAAGTTAAGTCTACGGAAATCAGCAGCAATATTTAACAAATTTCACTATTAAAATAAAAGGTGTTCCAATTTGAAATGAACCGAACAGAGCATTAATTATAAACTGACTCTGACTTTTGATTTAAAATATGCCTCAAAAGCTAAAAAATCATCTCATATTTGAGAAAGTATTTCAGGAAGAAGTTCTGAAAATAGAAAAGAAATAATGCAATTTTACTATTAATAATATACTATAAGTAAATGTTTTAGCACAAAGCATTAAAATAATTAATAACTCTAAACAAGTAGTTTTCTTTTTGGCTTTTTTAATTCATGATATCAACTACTTTGACAGTGATTGCCTTCCAGTATTTTGCAATAGAAGTAAGTTTTCACCAAAAAATTATTCACCTGTTACTAATAAAAATAAATGCTATATTAAAATCCACCTTCCATATTCACTAAATTTACTGAAATTTACAAATAATTACTAAATTATTTTGATGGTGAAAACACTAAGCAACTGACATCTCTAAAATTTGGTTACTGGAATTAGAATCCTTGTATAATACACACCAATTTCTTTTTATAATATTATGTTTTTTTTTTCAAATTATATTAAATATCACATGACAGTGCTTTTTTAATAAAATGTGAATCTCTTCTAATAATAAAATTCTAATCTGACCTACAAGAGTTGAATGTCTTGATGAAGAATACTTTCAATTTAGATTCACATGGCTACTTGCTAACCATAGGGGGGGGGGAATTCATTCACAGACATGCTACATTAATGATAGGCTGGTTTGCGAAATAAGATTACTCGTTAAGTATTTGAGTTCAAAGCAAAGCTTATATGAATGAAACATGATATTTTATAGCCAGAAATATCAGATCTATTTATACAATATCTTTGATATGTATGCGTTGCTTGAAAGCACACCTCATATAAACAAGTCAAGAAGAATGGTTGTCATATGTTTGGGGAAACCAATTTAATAGCTTGCGTATGACCAATCTGCAACCCTGTTGAAGATAATTAAAAGCTCTAAGATAACCCTTTTCTTGGGGGGGGGTAGGAACCACCCAAACCCACTCTCTTTATTTTTATGAAGGAAAATTAATTATGACTAACTACAGGATGCTTCTAGTGCACTAAGCAATAACCAGGCTTGATGCATACAAGAAGAATAAAAACTGATGCCTTCATATGGTAAATAACCATCAGAGGCTCCTAAATAGAACTGTCAACCATTATTGAATATTAGATTACCATTACTGTCAAATATATCAGATCCTTTGACATTCACACAGCATTTCTCTAAAATTAATGAAAATTTAAAGTTGAATTTTATCTAATTTTAAAATTTTATTTAAGGGTTTAAAATCAGTTTCAATTTTGAAGTAAAAGGTTATTAGGGCTGATCCTTTATGTCATATCAACCAGTTTCTATCATGCATCATTTTTATTTCAATGTGCGGACATCAATAAAGAAACCAACGGAATATAATTTTAGCATATTTTTTATAAAAATCAATAAAAATGTAATTATCAATTCAAAATCATTTGATGTACATTTGTAATTAATAAACTATAGTCCATCTTGATGGCTGTTGGCAAGTTGTTTGATTATCACCACAAAATCGATTAAATGTTGTTTCAACAGGAAAGCCTAAGATCTCTCGTTCTTCCTGAATGCGAAATGAAAAAGTAGATTCAAATGTTCCAATGAAAAACCTACAAAATAAATACAATAAAAAAATCATACAGACATTATATAAAATAGAAAAACAGATTTAACTTCTTGATGAAAATCTGGCAAAATGAGAATATTAAGAAATTAGCATGAATATTTAAAATTATAAGTTAACTATTTCTAAAACAAATTTTTAAAACAATCTTTCAAATTTAGGCAATACATTATGTGTATAATTAAGCAATATATGTCACAGAAATTTTTTTTAAATTTATTTAATAAAAATATTGTTTACAAAGTAAAGTTACAAATATTGTTTGTATGTGTCTATAAGCACATACAACGCATATTTATAATATGTATCTACAATAAGCATCTACAATTACAAAATATAACAAAGAATGCAATTCATTAGTTAAAAAAAGGAGATTATTTCACTAATAAATTGAAATAAAAAAAAGATTTAATTCATTTCAAACCAGAATGTTCATAGGTAAAAAAAAAACAGCACATTCTTAAAAAATAAATAAATAAATAAAAAGAGAGAGAGAGAGACGAAAGAAATAATTATATTTATATAACCATAAATAATGCATAAAATATTTTCATTATTGATAATTCTAACAGTATACAGCATTTAAGTAGAGCAAAAATTTAACCAGTTTTTAAGTTCATTATTTTGTTACATAATACTGCATATTCCCCTACAGAAAGCACAAAATAGTTTCAAAATTTCCTTTATTTCTTTTGACATCCAATGGCTGCCATTTATCAGTCAGCTGGGAGGATGACATAACCCACTGGTCATTTAATTACCTAATCACTGAAAACACTACCAGCATATACTGTAACAGATAACTAGTACTGCACCACCATAAAGAAGACAGACGAAACATGAACGGAATCAGGCTGATTGGCTGACACATAATTATTCCAACATGTGATTGTTGTGACATTGTAAGGAATGGTTAAAACAAAACTGTCAAAATAAGTTTTAATGAATTGTAATCATTCTTTCAAATATCAGTTCCCTATTAACATGTTTATTATTCCTTGCAAATTCTGCTAATATCCCAACATGTTTCTCTTTATGGATGCCCTACGATTTTATTTTTAGTTACCAGGAATATCATGACCAAATTTTTTCCCCCTTTTCAGTAACTTAACTATTTTTTTACATTTTATTTCATGTTTTTTATTCCTAAAAAAAAAAGGATGTATGTTCCATTGCTGATGTTTAGTGAAATGCATTCTATTGATTTGCTGTTGTACACCATCAGTAGAACAAAGAAATCACAGATTCGTAGTCTTGATGGAACGTCGTTTATTTCCTTCTTAAATGGCAACTCACCAAACATAGCCAAACCTCGAATTTTATCTTGTTATCTCAAAGCACACCTCAACAAACATCTACCTCATCAGAACTCCTGTAATTACCACTGAAACTCCAAGCGCATGTTTAAAACCCTAACTAATTTGCCTTTGGAATGTTCCTCAGCTCAATGACTACACATACAATTTTCATAACATCAAACAGAGGCAAAATTATGTAAAGGGAGAAAACAACCAGTTTTGAATGCAGGAGACTTATTCCCTTTAATTGCAATATCAACAAAATACATGATAGATGGTTTCTTTTGATATATCTGATAATGATATAATAATATGCAATTCATTTAACTTCCTCTTTAACAGCTTTCTGATGTAATTGTTAGAAACCTCATAATCAATAATCGAACAACTGCCAAATAAATGAACAAACAGAGGTTCCAAGCTGAATAAAACTGTGTAAAAATAAAGCAGCATATTCAACATTCAAATTTATATACCACCACCCATACAAATAACATCATTGTCAATCAGTTTTCAGTCAAATAGTTGTCAGTCGATCTATTCATACTCCAGTCAGGTACAGACCGAAGCAAGGTCAACACCTGTGCATCTATGTAGGCATATTAGGTATGACTGGACATCAGCAAGCTTCTGCATTAATTGGAATTCTAAGGTAGAATGTTCTGGGGGGGGGGGTTCGAGGATTTTCAAATTTTAGTCAGTTAAATTTTGACTTATTAATGAAACATGATTTGATGTAAAAAATTTGGCAGTTACATTCTGCAGAAAGTCAAAATTAGATAATTAAAATAAATCAAATTTGTAAATTTGATAAACTTGAGTCTGGAAATCCTGTACCTGGGCTGAGACAATTTACTGATAACTAACTGTGGTAACTGTAAAAAGAACAAAAATAGGGGGGAGGACAGATAATTCAAAATTATTTTATTTAAAAACAAATTTATGGATAAGATGCAAAAGATGATGAAAATGATATCTTTGGTACCTTACTGTAGGAAAACAAAAATGATGATAATGACCAAAGTGCCAAGAAAAAATTGTCACCAACTTTAGGCATCATACCAAAAAATAAAAAAAAAGTACTTTCAAATAATGGAACTTTAATAACAACATTCTAAAAAATCTTTAATTCATTTCTGATACAAGTTTTTATTTAAAAAATGCTGTGTTCATGGCTATTTTCACAATTCGGGTGGAGGGTAAAATATCCCTTTCTTGAGGAATTTTACTTGATGCTAAATTGAAAATTATCATCATTTTGAATCAAAATAATAATAAAAAAAAAGACTTGTTACAAACAACAATCTGACTGACCTGTTACAACAAAAAAGGGAAAAAAAATGCAATTTTTATTATAGTTTTGGGTTTTTCATATTGACTGATGATAAATGCCACCAAACTTGGTGATTAATCACTGGCTCACAGTAAAACCAAGAAATGCTAAATTCAATAATATAACACATTTTCTAGCATATCCTCTTCTAGCTTTTTACTGCTAGGTTCTGAAAATAAAAAAATAAAAAATATTTGCTTAATTTTTCCCTTCCTCAATGCAATCAGAGAATGAGCTCCCGTAAATTTTAAAATGGATTCATCCATGTAGTGATTGCTTTCATGTTACTATCAAAGACAAACCCTTGAAATTACCTGCAAAGGTCACACCAAACCTTTACATTCTAACTGTTGAACTTTATGCCAGCCTAATACAAGAACCAAACAATCATAGCAAAGCAAACATGAACTGACTTTCACTCAATCAAATACACATTCACTTTCTCTTATTATTTATGGGTGATTTGAGGCCAAGGAGCAGCAGAGACAATATTGAAAATAGGTAATATTCTAGTTACAGGGAAGAAGAAATTAAGATATCTTATTAGATTATGTACCCGGACATAGAACTGATAATGCACATATTTTTTATTGTCAAGCCAACCTAAATTGGGATCTTCTTTAAGAGATCAAACCACTCTGATGACAACATTTTGCAGATTGCCATCTTTGTCCATGGCACTATTTGAATCGGCTCTATCATAGACATGACAATGACAACAACAACGTTTATACTATTATGTATTTTTATTTGAGTGTAGGTTTCTTTTAAAGAAATAATTCTGTGATAGTTGCATGTGGTGTATCCATAGCTACTTTTCATATGTCCTTTGCATCCTTCATAAATTAAATTATTGGCATGATTTCCCCCTCTTAATTTTCAAATGATAAAATTAGTATAAAAAGGGGGTATACATTACTAACATAATAACATTGAATCACCATACAATTTTTAAACAGAGCAGATTTCATAGTTTTGATTTTGGGTGGATTTTTAATTCTGAAATGGTGTCAAAGACTGATTTATCAAAATATTCTCTTTATAAAATAAAGCACTGCTGAAAGTCTTTCAAAATGCAGGTAGATCTAGATCATTAGATTATTTGAAATGTATTATACTGTTCATTTTCTTATTCATACATTTTTTTCCCCTCTTTTCATTTTCTCAATTTCCAGGGATCATTAAAAGATGAGATGACTTTAATACTGGAATACGAGGATGCTTGTAGTTCAGCACAACCATGACTTTAGAGTAGCTGAACCCTTGCATTGGGCTAATAAGGCTATTCCATACATAGCTTTACAAAAATAGGGGCTTTGTCTTAATTACATATAAGACAAAGCAGCAGCTTAATTTTTGGGAAATTGTAATTTTCTACCACACATACACACACATATAATATAGAATAACTGAATTTTATAGCATTATGTTCCAACATATTTTTGAAAAGAAGTTACATTGCAAAGGTTTTAATCTCTTGCAATAATCCCAAAGTTTTCTCAATAAGAAAAAATTGAAAGAGGTACCTTGAATGTGCACATATCCATTGATCTATAATTGCCACACCTCCATCTAATATCTCTTTATGAACTTTCTTGCTTGGCACAAAACGTATGGCACTAGGTATATAGACTTGAAGTTCTTTAAATTCTGAAATAAATTTATTACTATATATATATGCAACACATTTGAAAATATTTAGTCTTAGAAAATGGCTGGCAAAATTTATCTTACAAAATGCAGTTAGGAAAAAAAAGTATTTTACACAGAATGGACATTTTAAGTACATAACAGAATGCACTTAGAAGGCATACACGGCAAAATTAAAACTATATATATAACTAAAAATAAACATATCAAATCTTACTAACAAAACTGGCTATAATGAAAAAATAATAATTCAGACATTTCCCATAATTAATACATGACTGGTATTAGTATTTAAAATATTAATTCACAAAATGTATTTAAAATATTAATTCTTCATATGATTCACATAAAAAATTCTTTGCTGTGAAAATATTATACATTCCAGCAAAATACATAAATTCAGTTCTTATGTTCAACCTTCAGTTTTTCTCTGTCTTAAATTACTTACCAGAATCTAAAGCATCAGTTGCTACAAAAACAGTTTGTAGATTATTCTTCTTCATAATCTTCAGAAGTTGTTTAGCAGCATGTTCAATACTTGGAACTTCTTTAGGCCTTGCATAAGCAAAATCTCGCCTTCGTAAATGAACACCAATGTAGGGTCCACCTACAGCTTTACGTTCAAAATTTGAAATTTGTTTATCATAGTTTTTCACAGTTTTATCTTTCTCATCAGTTGAATTTAAGTACTTATGCCTAAAATCATCTCCAATGGCAATGAGTTTTTTGGAAAAACCAATACTACGTCTAACCTGGAAAAGAACCAAATTTGTTTTATTATTAATTACACTACAAACAAAATAAACTGCAAACTGTTATTGAAATTTTAGCTTTTACCTTAGAAAAGTAATGAGTTTGAAATTGCTATGAAATTATTTTGCATAATATTATTAAAATGGATATGTCTTCATTAAATAACTTATTAATCAAAAATTTATTTTGTGCAGTTTGTTGAAAAATATTAGATTATTTAATAAATTTTTCGAACTTGTTTTCCTGTTTAAAGTACTAGGGGAAAAAACTGATTCCAGGGGATAAAAAAACTCTCTTAATCTTTGTTTCAATGTTATCAGTTTAAAATTCATTCATCTGATTTAAAAAATGAAATGCTAAAGTTGCATTCAACTCAACACAAGACAAAGATGCTTGGATTATCTCATCTGCTACATAATACATCTGCATTTTTTGCTCTGTAATAATATCGCTTAGAAATGGGATACCTTTCTCATTAACTGTATCAAATGTATGAGAGACAATCCCTTTCACTTTACGAACATCTGCAAGATACTTTAACACATAGGGAGATCACACTTTCCAGTAGCTCAGTTACTCAAGAATAATAATTTATATACTACTCACTGAGACATTGAGTTTTTCAGCAGTATCATTAACTGAAAGCAACGTTCATCTGAAACATTAAGGCAAACATTTTCAGTTGCAACAGACATGCTTGTTAAGCAGATCATTTCTCATGTTGCACATCTTTATTTTCTTTACTGAACTTCACCAAAACCAAACTTATTTACATATCATTAACACAATACACTTCAAGTTGATGATAAATTTCTCCTCACCTTAGATTAAAAAATCTTAGACACAGCTGTCTTACCAAGGATATTTTACTGCGCTGATCCAAGATCTATGCCATCTATAAGCAGCATTCAAATGTTGTAATTGTTTGCTGCTTACCTTTAAATAAGACTGTGCAACTCCAGCAAACATTATTACAACCATGAAAAGCTCTGGTTATTTTACTTTCTGTATTACCTTCATATCATTCACAGCAATGCCTTTTATAGGAAGAAAATTTACGCATTCAATTTCTTTAAAATTATTAATTCTGAGAATGATATTTCAAACAGAAATTTAATTTTGTTTCAATGAAAAATCTCTTAATATATTTTATTTTTAATATTTATTGCTTTAAATTCATTTATCATAAAAAACTGAAGACTACTTTCATCTGGTTTTTCATGTGAAAGAGTCTTGGCTTTAGATTTTTAAAGTATTTCTTAGTAATAAATTTAAAAAAAAAAAAAAAAAAAACTATTTCC
>KK113396.1:437704-448179 GCA_000611955.2 Stegodyphus mimosarum
TTATATATATATATAAAATTATTTGTATAAAGACTTAAACTGTTAGAAATATATTTTTGAATTCTCATGGAACTAAAGTATAGAAATCATCTAAAAACAATTCATTCACCCCCCAAGAAATTTTAAAATAATGGATACTAAGCACAGAAGTGATAGAGTGACATCGAATTAGAAATTGGCATTTTTCTGTTAGCAAGATGCCAGTTAGTGCCAAACATAAACACTGGCACGAAATCTAACTAAATGGTAGCAACCCTAATGATATGTAAAGATTCATGAAAAAAAGACTATTTTATTAAACTAAGAAAATTTTTTAAATACACAAATACAAATTATATTTTATCTGCTTAATTTTTAGGTTATACAGCAAGCATAAAACTTACAATTTTATACAGAAATGCTAAAAACATTTATATTTTTTCCTGTAGTCACTGCTACGTGAATTTGATGAAACAGGAATTCAGATGGTGGTGGCAATGTTGCACTTATATTTATGTCATCATTTTGCACATGGCATCCCATATCAAGATCAGTAATGTTGTATTTGTGGTTAAACTGTAGGTGTTCATATCAGACACCAGTCAATTCATCTAGGAGCTTCAATATAAAACATAGAAGAGAAAATTCTTGGATTGATGTTCATTTTCCCCACTTATTTGCAATGATACCATTGCAAGCTATTCATGATACAATATAAACAGGCAAGTATTTGGTGTTTTGGCACACATTTGACGAATGGTACTGTTTCAACAGAAAAATACCAATAAATCTTTTTAAATATGACATAAATGACATAACAATGATTATGTGAAAATATTTACCCTCCAGTATTCAGCATCACCAAATGAATCATGCAAAATGACTTCAGCCCGATCTACCATAATAGCACTGAGAAAATGAAAAAAAAAAAAACAATGGTTATACAAAAGAAATATTATATCAAGAAATGTATAATTCATTCATAAAATTAAGAACAAATACAGTAGAATACTTTGTCCTTAAACAATCAAATATCTTTTGCTATTTATCATGTTTTAATGCATTATTTCTCTTTATATCTATATCTATATCTATCTACATATATATATATAGAGAGAGTATCACAGAAATTTTTTGCAATATGTATATATTCCATTACTGAGTACAAGACAGATATGCAAGTGAATGATAACGTTTTAAACAAGTGCTGAATAAGCTGCACAGATAAAAGTAACTCGGCACATTTTGAATAAAAGTTTTAAAAAAGAAAGGGGGAGGAAGAGAACTGAAAAATTAAACTGAATGAAAATCAGAACTACACAAGGAATCATAATAAAAATGATAATGCAGAATAAAAAAAAACCAGTCTCATCTAATCATTGAGAAACTTATAATGTATTTTCTGCATGTCTTCATGGTGTAACTGGAAGCACGTTTGACGACAGGAGGTCCGGAGTTCGAATTCTGGCAAAGGCATTGCATATTTTTCAATTTCCCAAACTCGAAAAAATTCTGATAATTCCATAAACTTATACTAGCAAACTTAGATCAAAGAATTGCATTGGTGAAAGATAAAACTGGCAATTTGACAGAAAACATTAATCAATAATCTTCATACTTTTTGGTTAAAGTGAACACTTAAGTTTGCATCACCAAGCAAAAAACATATGTTGCTAAATACAGCACTGCATAGCTTTGCATCACCAAACAGAGTCATAGTTGATTGTATGTTTCTCAACATGATTAAAAGGTTACTTTTTGGTCAAAATTAAAATAATCATTTCCTTTTTATTCTAATAACTTAAATGTTCTGGAGTTAATTATGGTGTATAATACAGCCTCAGATTAGTTGGTCCTCACACCGCTGTAGGATGTATACAGTATTACACTGCAGGCTGTGTTATAGTCTAATAGAGTAACTAAAATATAAAAATCTAGCATTTAATGAAGTATATACTAGAAGATATGTCTATTTGGTAAGAAAAAGTATGAATCATTCCACTAAAAGAAAAGAGAAATAATGAAACAGAATGCCTAAAGGTAATTATTGAAGGTTGTGAAAATTTATTTATCACCCCCTTAAAAAAAAAGAATAATATGAATAGGATTTTATACCAGTAACGAATTTTCAGAAATATTTGCTAGATCAATGCAATATTTTTTAAACTGATGCAGCAATATTAAAATAAAGATAAATTTCCAAATTATCAGTAATATTTTTAGGCTGTAGGCAAGTATTCAAAATACAGGAGCTAAATGACTTGAATTTTGAACTTTTCAAAGAGAATAAACATGATCTTGTTAATTGCCAAAGTGGTGGTTCTAATCAAACGGTTCAATGACCAGCATAAACAAAATTAACCTAATCATTTTAATAGTAAATTCTGCTGAAAAAAATAACAGTTCATGACAGCTGATTGAATGCAATTACACTGACACCGAATGCAATTTACACTTCACCAAGTGCAAGTTACAATAGTAGTCATCAGAGTGCAATTTCAATATGAAAGATTACTATGGTTTAATATAAAATATGTCTACAGCCCAATGTCCCATCCCCATTGGTAGACAACAGTGTCAATAATGTGAAGAATGAAGTGTATGCAGAAAGGCTATGCTATTCTTTTTGCAATACATTGCTTGCCTTTATCCATAACTACACTCATACTCAGTTTGATTACATTTTTTTTAAATGACAGTCTATTTAATTTATCCATAACCATAATCATACTCTGCTTTTATCCATAACCATTATCATACTCTCTTTTTTGTTATAATTTTTAATAACTCAATGTTCATTTATTTTTTAATAAATAAATTTTCATAATTATTTTTTATTAAAAAACTAATTTTAAATTTCACAGTAATATGTTTTTTATTTTTTAACAGCAAACATCACGTACTTCAAATTTCTGGTTCAGTTCATGTATTCATTTAAGGTCTAGAGCAGGGATAGTTAACCTGGTTTCTACTCCCCACTAGTGGGCAATTTAAGATTTCACGGTGGGCAGTGGAGGTTTTTGTCTGATAATGCAAGGAAAATCAAAACATGTATGGATGTATAGATATATGCACACCCCTTAAAGTTTAGTTCTCTACTTGACCTTCCCCTTCACACAATACTCTCTTGTTTCTATATATTTCTACACTTGTTGTTTGTAAATGAATTTTCTGTCTATTAAAAATTTAATGTTACAAGTTATCGTATAAATAAATGCAGAAATTTAACTGTATACTTTTTACTAAACCTCCACTTAAAAACTTCTTTGCAGTTGTGCTATATTAAGTTAATGTGAAAGGGTGGGTGGTATAGAAATTTTACTGCATACAAAGTGGGCGGCAGGTATATAAAGGTTCACTATCCCTGGTTTAGAGAGAAAATACTTGTTTTAAAATGATCAATTTAAGCAGTACTTATAATGTACATACTGAAAACATACAAACATCTCTCATTCTCTCTCCACACACACATGTGCATGTGTGAGTGCATGCATGTTATCTTCCAAAAAGGAATAAAATATTTGAATATATTAAAAAAAATTTTTAAACTTTTATGTATTATTAAAAACACTTAAATCTCCAAATTTCTTTTATCCATAGTTTTTTTTATGATATGCTTATAATATGTTATGATCAATAGTTTATAAAATTATCTTCTAATGGAATGGTGAGTTTTTGTGAGGCTTTAAAAGGTAAATTAGACAACTGACAAAATTTTGTTGCTAAGAGTATTATGTGCTATGTCAAAGCATAATGCATACTATTATTATACATTAATGTGCTGTGAATATGATGTGTATTACTACAGCTATATATGAAATTTTCCATACTAGTTGATTAGGTATTAGTTGCACACATTTACAGAAGGTGCTTACAAATATTTAGGTTATCAATAAATTAACTTTAAGAATGAAAATTTTATAATAATATGCATACACAAATTCAGAAAGAATATATCATTATGAAATACGCTATAGTTCTACATTATTTTTCCTTAAGTTTATCAGTACATTTAAATACAAAAACCAAACATTTATAAAAAAATTAGCAAAACAATGCAAATATTTTTTTAAAAAGACTTATCTTCTTTCCAGTTTATATGTATATCACATATTTAAAGTCTAAAAGAGCCATTTCACAGGTTTTGAAAATCACACAGTTGATGATCAAATATTTTCATATCTAAAAATAGTAAATTCAATAATCCTAATCTAACCAAAAGAAACGGATAGCAAGCTGAAATTGATGGATCATACTGTACATCAAGGAATATCTCAATGAGGACAGGGAATAAATTTTGAGAATAAAATGTTTAACTACTTTAATTTTTGTGTTGTGTGTCATTTATATAAAAAATATTATTTTTTTATATTGTAATCACATTAAAATACTGTTACCAAATTTGTTGGCAAAATTTCAAATTTGAAAGTCTACTGGTACAAAATACTATATCTTTTACATAAAAAGACATACACCATTCAAGTGTCAAACGCATTTAAATAACATGAAACATTTGAAGACAGAGGCAGTGGCATTTACAAATGAGTAAAAACTATTCTGTACAAACATTAATTTTTTATGACATAATATTTCAAATAAATGCATGCATGGCATAATCAAAGTCTTATAAAGCATGAATTATGGAACAGTTGTACCAGGAACTATGGAAACACACACTGTATTTTTCTTACTTTCAATTTTAACAAGGCATATTTTGTAAAATACTCTTTCCAATATTATAAATTTTTGAAAACATAGCATCCAGGTATAATTTTAAACAATTAAGACAACTGTTCATATATTTTCCAGCAACAATTCTGCCCACACAAACAGCAGCATGATGTGATAATATTTTGTATAGCATACATAATGTAAAAAAAAAAAAAAAAGCACAAGATCCTTTTTTCAAAAAATAATTTTTTAAAATTAATATTCTGTAAAAAATAGGTAATATCACATTATCCACCCAACAGTGACAAGATTGACTCAGCAAAGTGCTATGTCGCCAAAGTAGGAAACTCAGAATTTTACAAAAATATAATCTGTCTGGCAATCCACTAACTGTGCAGTTTTGGAATTTGACTATTATGTTAGTGGTTTCTACTTGCGATTATTGAGTGTGGAGTTTTTTCCCTTTCATAATGCAACTGTGGATTTTGCCTGCAAATAAAAAAAGTATTGCTTTTTTTTTTCAGAAATATGGTGTTTTCTGTAATAGAGTGTACAATGCACATCCCATGCAGTTGTATCTTACAAACAATTGCACTAAGTTATCTTGGGAAATTCATTTAGAGAAAATGTAAGAAAGGAATGGGGAAAAAAAAATAAAAATAAAAAACCCTGTTTTGCAGAGATTTTAAAACAAATAGTTGAACAGCGTAAGCCAGCTTTCAAAATATAAATATTGTCCGGATTGATTTTTGTTATTATATTTGAAGTCATAAAATGCACATAAATGATGAATTTGTCTGGCTTGTATCTCTAAAGTTACATTATTCTAGAAATCTTGCAGTTTGAAAGTAGTAATGATCTGTTCTTTGAATATGGTCATAGTTTCTCCAAATAAGTGAAATTCTGTCTTTTTTTTTTTTTTTTTTAAAGTTAGAACAGGTTGACCAAGTTTCTCTGCAATGCCTTGAACTCTGCAGTTCTCTGATGTTTTAAGTTAAAACACATCACTGTGCCCATGGGCAGAAGACAGGAGAAAATTAAAGTTATGTGCTTTATTATGCATCTTTGTTGAATTTTTAATTTAATTTGTTTTCGTTTTATGTAATTTTCTGTATTCTGTTATGGATGTTGTTTTATGTAGTTTTTTCATAATGGATGAATTTTTCATTTTAAATTTAGTTAATTTGTTGCTGTTTTATGTAATTTTCAGTGTTTCATTATGATTTTTTTAATCTCATTCATTTTTTGATGTTTTATGCAATTTTCAGCACGCTTTCATTCTTAAAATTTTCTTTAGTTATTACATGTTCTGCCTTTTGACACTACACAGAAAGAGAGGACTTTCTAAGGGAAATTGGCTTGTATCCACATTATCCACATGGACTAAATCCTGAAAACACCCATGCAGCCAACCCTTCACTGAGACTCGAACTCCAAACTGAATTATCAGCATTCAACAGCTTCTTAATGCTCGGCCACTGGTGTACTCATTTTTTAAAATGGCAGCTTTTTTTTATGTTAGGGTGGCAAAAAATTAGCCACCAATAACTGAAAACTTTGCAGGAGCACTGGGCAGATAATGCAACAGTACCAAAAAATATGAATAATTTTCTCGATTTAACATAAAAAAAAAAATGTCTTCTGCACATATGTACAGAATTAAACATCTGCAGAAAGGGCACGTTGTTCTTTTTTCACACATCATCTGCCTTAATTGACAACCTTCATCTTACTTTCTATTTCATTACACCTTTTTGTAATTTCTTAAAGCCATTTAAAGACACTTTCTTTTCTTCAATTCTTAAATCTTCTACTTTAATTTCTTAAATTCTTTACAGATAACATGCTTTAGTAGTAATGCTAGCATTTTTGTAAAAAAATTTCTTTATCAAAGCTCTAACTTTCTAGCAGAGAATTATATTCTCGTATATTATTTGCAAATCTCATTTTATAATGAGCATCATTTGACTACACACAAATGATAGAATTCTCAAAAAAAATTAGCATGTTCTAACAATCTGGTTTTGTTTTTAATATTAAAATTCACAGTTAAAAAGATAACTTACATTTCCTCAGTTCTCATTAATGCATCCATTCATTTGATAATAAATCTTATTCCAATTTCCTCTAAGATGCATTTGAGAGTATTAAAAAAAAAAATAAGAAAATTAAAAGGCATATATACTTAAGTAAAACTTAAATACTGTGAGGCATTTAAAAATATAAACAAAGCAATTACAAACCTAGCAACTGAAGTTTGAAGAAATCTTTTCAGAGTACTGCTATACCCTTGAATTGATAAACAATAAAAATCATCTGAAAAAATATCTGGATATCCCCAAAACCATCCATGAATTTTACCATTTTTTGTTTTCTGATACGGATGAGATTCTATACAGTCTCTTATATCTGCACGTTCTTCCCAACGATCATCAGTCCATCCTTCTGCATAATGTTGTAGGTAATATATTACATCAATTTTAAATCCATGATCTATAATACAATACAGACGGAATTAAATTAGAATAATACAACTTCCTAAATTTTAGTAATTTAGCAAGGTTAATAAATATACATAGTCAAGGTAACAATATCATAGAAATACTTTCAATCTGATCACTTGACCAATGACTCTGCTGCAAGCATGTTTAAAAGCTCAGATAATTCAAAATGAAAACTACCACAAATATAAAAATAAAAATTAAATAGTAACAGCAAAATAAACTTTCGATCTAAGAAAGTATACTTTTGTAGAATTCACAAATAATAGAAATTACCTGGGTAATTTCTGATTATCTGTACCTTTAGTTTCAACTTTCAATCAAATTGCTTCATTTTGGCATATTTTTGAGTACACAATAAATAATCCCTGCACATGCATACCACATCCATGTTTGAGTACATGCATATATTCAACAGTCATTTTGCTAAACAGTACTCATTGGCTATAAAAATATAAATACTGATTATACAGAATTTGGGTTACTTGCTGATTATTTGCATCACCACTGAAAAATAGTAAACTCATTGCTGATCTTGAAAAACATTAAAAAATTTGTTAGTGACTCTGGACAGAAATGCTTGTTTTGATATCCTTGCATATTAGTGTCACCTATATTTTTACACAAAACATACATGCACTTCTCAGAGTAATAGAAATTGATGATTGTTAGTCACAGTAACTGATGGTTGTGTTTGGAGATTATCCCAATTCAGAATTTTACCAGCATATATTCTTTTGTCCAGTAATAAATAAATTGAACAGTTGAAGTAAATGAGATATGGCTATCTTCAAACCAGTTTCCAACCCCCATTCTAACATTTGCTTGTAATTTTTCATATCACATTTCCATGAAATTCAGTCACTTAAAAAATACAGCAGTTTATTGCAGACAGCTCGTCCTAAAAGAATTTATTTGTGGTTTCTTATCTGTATTCGTTACAAAGTGGAAAGGATGTCATTTGAAATCTTCACACCTCTTTGTATTAATGGATGTGGAGGGGAGGAAATTGCTGTTAATCTCAACAGACATTTCAGGCTTTTCGGCATTTTAAACATACAGGTTAGCAAAGGTTTCAGTTTTCTAGGCGTTAAAATTATGGACAGAGAATACAGTCATGATTTCTTCAAAGGGGCAGTTATTTGGGAGGCCCTTTTAATGTTTGCAAGGAATAGTAATAAAATGCAAAGGTCTGTCACTTTTAGGTTTAACAACAAAGTAAACATTGGAACTATAATTGAGGCATTCAGTAATGGTTTTGAAGTCATCAATAGTTTCGGGAATGACTCTTGCACAGTTAGAATGAAATGTTCCTAGGAATTTAGCTTTAGTTCTTCAAGTTCCATAATAATTTTGTGATGGGGAGATTGAGTTTTAATAAGCACATAAACAGTGACATTCACAATATGAGTAGCTGATTAACTTTTTCATCATCAGTTATTTCCATGTTTTCATCACTCTTTAATTGCAGAAAATTTGTTGCTGGTAGGAATATCAGGAGAAGCATAATTTTGGGTTTCTTAGCAAATCTTTTCAGCTAGATAAATTTGTCAAATGTGGTATGTTCAGTGGCATCAGTATTTCCTAGACTCAGGTGGTAGTTTTCAAAAGAACTGGTGTACTGTACTTAATTCAAAATAGTCCAATCTGAGGGAATACATAAAATGTAGTAAGTATGTAATGTAATGTAATGTAATGTAGATGTAGTAAAATGTAAGAGAGTAAACTGGCAATAAACAAATAATTTAAGGGTTAAATAAACTTAAGGGTGGTCAATATCAGCCAAAAAATTTCACAATTACCTTGTAGAATAATAGCATCATTCTAGATTTGTTTTTCTTCTTTGCTTTTATATCTTCTGTGGTGTCCATGATTTCTACATGAATTTGAGCTGGATAACTAGAAAGGTCCATCAGCATTTGGTAGTAACATGTAGATGCTTTCTGTAGAATAGTGACTTGCTGTGTTGCATCGTAATCCATCACATTATAAATCTTGAATACAGGATTCAGAGGTAGCAAAAAGCTACTTTATATTTGAGTCCATTCGAGAGAGCAATAGTATTAGGGTAAATAAGATGGAAGTTATCAGTCATCTGTAACATATTATCAGATCAAAGGCTTTTTGAAATAACCAAGGGTCAAGTCCCCTAGTTTCTTCCAATATCGTTCCAAGCAGCATGACACAAAATTAGAATAGACATAAAGATACTTAAAACAAACATTTCTCGCTGAAGTGGCCAATGAGCTTGCCACAGCTTTCCAAATTCGGCAACAAGTTTGTGTAACATTTTAGTGGGGATGCAGATAATTAGAAAGTACCACTTTGAATACTAGATATACATTTTGTCAAGTAATATCCTGCAAATATCAAAAGGACACATATATAAGAGCAGTAACAGATTTGTGATGTTGCCACATCTAGACTAAAATTATTCTACTTTTAACCTATAGTCATTTTCTCCTTTATTTATTTAGGTACTTGCGTATTATCAAAAACCAACTTGGTAGAAGTCACCACATTTTTAGAATGTGCCGAACTCTGGCAACTATACGCATAGCTCATAACAATCCTTCAGTCAAGTAACACTGCCAGGTACTTACGTAAAAACCTGTTGGCCATTTTTGTCTATTAAAGAAAAGATGCCAAACTACACGATTTTTTGCTAAAAATTGAAAAGTATTCTTCAAACATGCTGGCTTTGGTGTAACCTTGATTACACGTGTTAGTTATTATTCTTGAGTAAAGACTCCTTTTGTTCGCTCTATCACGCATTTTCGAAAAAAAAAAAAATGATTAAAATTTGGGTCCTGCCTACTACAGAAGAGCATACTGTTGAATATTTCCAAAGTTATGAAATCTTACTGCTTCAAAAAAATGAGTTAATGGCGGTGATACTATGGAAAAAATAATGGAAATTTTTAATGAAAAATTAAATATAAATAAATGATAATAAATTTGAAAGAAAAATAAGAATAGAATGTTTTTTCTTGTATTTAGTAAATGTTTTTTTTTTTTTTTTTTTTTACTGACACGATTGGCACCCATAAGTACTCATTGCCATATTCATAAAGCCTTTATTTTGTTGTTTAAGTTTCAACTGTTTATAGAGACAAGTGTGATATTTTTTGCCTTAAACTCAATTTTAAAATATCCTCTTGTGAAATTTGTTATCAATGGAAGAAAATGCAGTAAAATTTCTGCAGGAATACAGTATTTTACTGCAAAATTTCAAAAAGGATCAATTGTTTTGAATCCATCTTTAAAGTAATCATCACAAAATTTCATCCGAACAAAAAAAAAAAAAAAAAAAAAGGAAAATTC
>KK113396.1:453689-490068 GCA_000611955.2 Stegodyphus mimosarum
TTTTGGTAAATTATATAGTCATAATTTCTTGAGACAGCTGTGTTGTTTTAAATATTTTAAGTGTTTTTCACCATGTTCCAAACCCTCATTAAAAATTAAAAGATATTTTCTCACTCCTATCAAATTTACTATCTGTGTCGGTGTTGGAATCGTTTTCTTGCTGTGAATAGTTCAAAACAGAGCCAATGATTTCATCATCAGTCATGTGATATGCCAGTGTTTGCTCATCTGAACACATCATCCATATTAAAACCCTCTTCTGGGCTAGGATTTTTTTCTGCTACTCACACAGAACCATTATTATTCAGTAATTATGATGTCATCATTCGATAAATATTTTTCCTTCAATATTTCATTCTTCATGTTGCAATTTCTGGAACCTATAAATTGAATGTTTAAATTTTGAGATGCAGTGTGGATTTCAGGAGTTGGCAGATTTCAGGTCAGCAGAATTTCATTATTTAGCTGTAATATATTCTCATAATTACCATAATAATGGAATAAAAATGGGCATTGAAAATGGCTAATTTTGTAACCTCATTTGTATTCTCAAGTTACAGGTCACTTCTCAAAATCACACTTTTCTTAGCTCACTCTTTACAAAAATGTCAACTGGAGACTGGCTTCAGCGATCTTGACTTCTTTTTCCACACTTACGCATATTTTCTCATTTAATTTCCTTCTATACAGTTTACAGTAATCTCCTTACTCTTGATAGCAACATTTTATCACAGCTTCTGTAAATAGAAATTTTGGCTCTTTCTCATTATGTCCAACTATTTGAAAAATATTCGTGAAGTAATGCACAATGTCAAAAAAATAGGCAAGCCATGACACTGCCATACTGTATTTATGTGAAAACCCATACACTATATGAAAGCTTGAAACTACATGAATATCTTACTACATGTGACATTCATTATTATCTGGAGTATATCCGAGGTCAAATTACCTGCATAAGTATTACTTTGTTTCTAAATATTTTTAAAGAAATATTTATATCATTTTAAAATTTCATATTTAAAAAAATATTTATGTCACTTTAATAATAATATAAATGATTAGTCATGTGCAGATGAAAAACATGAATATAAAATTATTCAAGAATTCCATTCACATACTTGCCATCCTACAACACTCAAAAATCGGGCGAATTTTTTTAGAAATCGGGAGATTTATTTTCAACGACAAAAAGATTTTTAAATGATAAGAATATATTTTTTTAATAATGAATTAACTTCAAATCATTACTAATTAGTATCTGAGCATTCAGTTATTAATTCTTAAATGCAAACAGCCCATTCAGCATTAATAACCTTTTGGTCCTTTGTCGCTATAGTTTTTTTTCAATGGAACTCTTGTTGGCTTTCTGTTTCTGTGTACGAACCTGTTTGAGAACATCGGCCCTTCCGCGCGAAATCGCAGTGACAAACGGTACACATCGTAAATGCATTACATTTCCTTGAGGAAATATTAGAAGAAAAGTCATCTGTGTACGACTTTTTAAAAGTACCTGCGTATTTAACCTTTTTTGCAGACATAACTAATACGAAATATCGTAGATTTTAGTCTTTTAAACTATTTCTCGAAACCACGTATGTTCACACAGGTTAAGGACAAGATGAACGAAATAACAACCTCGATCTTGCTTTGTGCTTATTCGCCTAATATGTGCCAGATGACACGCAGTGGCACTCAATGCTCATTGGGAGAAATGGAACATGAAGTTTTCGGACACATGTTCTCACTCATAAAGCAGAAACGCACCATAATTTCTCACTGATGAAACTACTTTGGTTTTCTATGTAGTCTAGAGAAAAACCAAGTGCTTTCAGACACCCTTTTTTGGGGGATGCAAATAACGAAGTGTTGAAACATTTTCGCTTTCCCTTCCGATGGAATGAAAATTTGTTTACTGTTTATCTTGTCTGTCGCTGATGAGATCACATGACTGGCAGCACAGGAATGATGGGAAATTTTCCCTTTACAGTTGGACTTGTGTTTGCTTCTTGAAAAACGTCTAAATCTTTTCAAAATAAATTGAGTGTACATTTTTTGGTGCCAAATTCCCGGATGGGCTTTAGATGTGATGAAAACGAAAGTATAATTCTTGATTCTTCCTGAGCTGGAATAATGGATACCTGAAAATATCAGGTAAGCCATTTTCTTTTTATTCTTAAAGTATTGAATCATGAAAAAAGGATTGATTTAAATAAAAATATTGAATATTTAAGTTGATTTATCGAAATATTACTTGAAAGAATAATACTTGATGCTTGAAAAGGAAAATAAATAATTGATCTTAATCGAAGGAAATGTGTAGAATATGAATGTTGCTCTTAAATGTTTATCTCGTTTTTAAAGGAAGTGACTGAAATATTGTGCTTTAATGTTTATTACAATTATTTGTTGAATTTTATAAGGTTATATTCTATTACTTGAAATATGGAAAATATAGATAAATTAAAGTCGAAAAGAGCTACTATCAGATCTTCAATCACTAAACAAATAAATAAAGCAGAAGATTTGCTGGTAGTAGCGATCGAACAAACTGACACAGATTCCTTGTTAGAGTGTCAGGATATTTTGTCAGAAAAGGAAAATTCTTTAAATGAAATTGATAAAGAGATAGATAAATTGATCGAAGATAAATCTGAATATGAAAAAGAAATAAAATCTGTTGAAGAATACTCTCATAAAATTTTGAGTATGAAATCCAAAATTAAGAATAGGCTAAGAAAATGTAAAGCAGATACTGAAGTTAATGTAATTCAGAATGCACTTTTAATTCCTGTAATCGAAAGTAAACCTGTTGCGGCAGTTAAGTTGCTGAAATTAAACATTGAAAAGTTCTCTGGTGATCCCAGCACTTATTTAGAATTTATTAACTGTTTCAAGAATGCTGTGGATAATAATGATTCTTTGTCAAAGTTAAGTAAATTTCAGTACCTGAAATCTCTTTTGACATGTGCAGCATATAATGTCGTATCGGGGTTTGATTTCAGTGATGAAAATTATGATGAATGCCTAAAATTGTTAAACGAAAGATATGGTAGGCATGATATAATTATAAATTGTCATATAAATAAAATTTTAAACTTAGAGCCAGTAAAATCATCAAATAATATAAGGGGGCTTAGAAATTTGTATGATAAATGTGAAATACATATCAGAAATCTTAAGTCAATGGGTGTAACAACTGGTTCATACGGGCATCTACTTTTGCCCATACTGTTAAAGCTGTTACCAGAAAACATGGTTCTAGAATTCTATAAGAAAAAGAATACAGGAAAGGAGTGCGAAATCAATGACCTATTGGAATTCATTAGAGAAGATTTACGTGCCCATGAGGCCACATTATTAGTAAATAATTCTTCTGGTAATAAAATACATGATACTTGCACTAATTTTAATTCCAAACAAAAATATAATCAGAACTTTTCTTCTAAGAAAAGTGTTCCTACGGCTGCTGCCTTGAACACTTCTATAAAAATATTTTGTGTATTTTGTGACTCTCCAGATCATACAAGTTTGAGTTGCAAAAGGTATACAGACCAAGAGAAACGTTTTAAATTAAAAAAGGGAGGACGCTGTTATAAGTGTTTCTTAAAATCACACCTGTCTTCTAAACCCATTAATTTATTTACTCAAATGATCACAAGATTTTAAGATGCTTAGTGTACCAGATAGAAATAAGTTGGTTTTATTTATTTAGATAAGAGACATCTACAGTTAAAAAATTTTACAAAAGTTACCATTTGTTTTCAGAAGTTACATATTACGTGATGAAGACTCATCAGTTATATGAAGGAAGTTCAACAAATAAATAAAATTATAAAACTAATTTATTCCTATGTTTCACACTTAAATAAAATACAGCTTTACAAGGAAACGCATCTATTACTAGAAATACTAATAGTTGAATCCATGGGCAATTTTTTAAAGGGTCTGATCTGCTTTAAATGATATACAAAGAAAATAAAATGTCACGGAATCTTTACTTTAGTGTGTGGTTAATAACTTCCGGCAAGATATCCCGAACACAGGCCAGCGATGGCCTTTAAAAAAGGTCACAAAATATAGCTTTATTGCCAATAATATATAACAAATCATTACCTTTTATTCCGATGTTTTGTTATTACCGGCTTCGAATGTGAAGAATCGCATTCTATACTACTTCCCTCTACATAGCAAGAATCTGAATCACAAAAACCATATTTTGCTAATAAAAGTAAAGACGATATAAAAATTAAAAAATGAAAAATCATTGGAATAAAAGTCAATACGTTAAGCTACAGAATCTATAACGCAGGCAAAATGAAACCAGTAATTTGATATTAGTAATTTTCAATGTATTTTAAAGCTGTTATAATCATTCTTCCCCCTTCGTGTTTCTTTACCATTCAAATAAAAAGACAAATTTGAGAAAGTCCACCTTGCTGTTTCGTCTTTTTGCCTGATGATGGGAAATCAAAAAAAAAAAAAAAACTGGCTAACAACATTGCCATGTATTAAAAACGGAACGCTGGATCCACGGAGTAGGATCATAGAAATGGGAAAAGACAAAGAAACATTACAGGAAATATTTTATCACGTAAAATTGCTTTCCTAATTAACAGAACCCAAAGAAATATTTAGGAGAACGCATTAAAGGTAAAGAAATTTTTTATAACATATTCCGCCATTAATGACTACAAGGAAAGAAGAGATGCTCAATGGAGGATGCTCCGATTCACACGAGTAAAGAAAACCACAAAACGCTTTTGCAGCCATCTCCTTCACCCAAACCAAACTACCGGTTTTGAGCAGCTTTTGTTCTCCGCCGCTAGTGGGCCAGTGAACAACATTTGCCATGAAAATTTTTCTAATGAAGTTAAATGTTTCTAAGGGCTCAAGTGTATGTAAAAATTTATCATAGTTTTTATTATCATTTTGTCCGTATATTGTTCAGTACAGAAAGAGTACAATTTAAAACATTTCTGCATCAGGACATTTGTATATTTCAATAAAAAATTCCGTACCTACCGATGGCGTTTCGGGTTGCATCCAAGAGATGGCGCCCCCTGTCAGGGAGCTAGTTGGTAGATAAGTAAACAATAGTTAGTCCTAAATCTCATAGCTAGTTCTTATATCTTACCTTTTAAGCCTAAGTGGAGGCTTTGCTGTAAGCCCGAAGAAATGGGGCGACTGTTAATCTTATTTTGAGTGAATAAAAGTCACTAACCTCAATCTCAGTAAGTCCTCAGATTACTACCTTGAGGGAAGCATCACGTTTTAGTCTGAATGTGCTAAACTGTACTTCATTCTTCATGAAAATATCTAAAGTAAGATCACGGCTTATAGCAGAGTCAAAATAAAATAGTGATTTTTGTCCCGTACGAAAATCCCAGTATAACCAGTTACACTAAATTTCGTGAACAACCTTCTCACTTCATTCCAGGGTACTTCCGGTCTCGGGAAGGTGATCGAAAGTAGTCGTTGTTTTTTAGCATTGGACATGCAGTCAATAATTACTTCTCCACGATTTTCTTCATTTGTAGGTCTTGACAGTCCATAATTTCGTCAGCAGCATTAAGTATTTCAAATTGATTTGTAGTTAAGAGCATCTTTTTGGGAGGGTGTCAGCTTGACGGATTTTCTGGAGTACGCCGAGCCGTAATAATTTTTCTTCGATAAAAAAGCATAACCATTCTTTGAAGGGACAGCCGTTTCAAATTGTTTCTTGGAAGGATCTCTTTCATTACCGTTTTTCGGCTTTCTGGATTCTTTTTCCCGGATTTCTGATAATTTGGATCCCATTCTTTCCGACAAGATTCACGGAATTGGTCAACTATGAGACACTGACGACGCATCAGTTTCAGAAATTCAATTTACGCTTTCCGTAGATCATCACCACAATTTTTGTGACTCCTGGAGTTGCAGCTTTTTAATAAATTTAAGGGTCATAAAAATCTGAAGTTTAATTTAAGGGTCAGAAAAAGCTGAGCATTGTTATTCAATTTCTATTCATGAAAGCCTAAATTAGCTAAAAGTTCCTTCACATAAGCAACATTTACTGGAAAGTGTATGGAAGGCATGCTAAAGAATAGTATTTACGACACAGAGACGTATCTGAGGACGACACCGCACGTTGTGAGCAAAATGAAGAAGCGTAAAACAGCATGACCTTCAGGTATGAATGGTAGGAAGGCAGACGTATGTATCCTGAACTGAGTGATGCTTCACTTCCAACTTCAGCCGTCGCTGTTAGCCGAGGTTAGCACGTCTTTCATGCTGTCTTAAAGTCCTGTGATTTAGAATGAAGCTTTAAGTAAAATTATTACCGAAGAGTAATTCCAGAAGGACAAAATTGATGATGGCCGAGAGGTGTGACCATTTTGTCACGAGTGCAGCTGTCGATACCGCGACTGGTTGAGTAACATTTCAGATAGTTGTGCTGAAAGTTAAAAATTGGTACAAATAAAAGGTAAAAAAAAAAGACTGAAAGTTTTCAGATTTTATATTACTTCCGAAGGGGCGTTTTTTTAACATTTTGTGTGTTACCTTTATTTATTAAATGTCATGTTCTTCGTACTTAAACCATAAAATTCAGTTCAAGAGCAATATCGTAAAATAATTTTTAAATGAGCATATCTTTAAAATTTTCGATACACAATCCCGCGCCTTGGAGATAAAAATATTTTTTCTATACAATGTTGCTATTGCTCACTTTGAAATCCTTGAGTTTGTTAATTAAAACTTCGCCAAAGTTTTACAAAATATGAAATCTTTAATAAAACAAATTTCAAATTTGGACTTATTTTTTGACTTATTATTATTTGGACTTATTTTTCGGAAATTTCGACCGATATTCGCAGGAGGATTACGTTAATCAAAATTTGATGGTTCTAGGTACCGTTGTTTTATCACAATGCGAGAAACATACATACATTTATGCAGATTCTTCATTATTTAATGTCTTTAAATATAATACAGGGCGATAATATTTGGTGGCAACAATTTGAAAAGTGAAACCACGCAGAACGCCAAAACGAAATTAATAGTTCTTCTGGGCAAATTGCCCCTTTGGACTAATAAAGGTCTCTTAGCAATTAGAATGAAAAAAATATGCAGTCCTATTAATTTCAAAGTAGTCAATATGACATATAGGTAAAAGAAATAATAAAAATTTCCTGAAAAACATAGCGTATATACACATTTAACAGCACATAGTCCAGTAGTAATCTACAAGCATGCAATATACAAGATTGCTGGTCCCGTGAGTGGTCACCCACCCACGTAGTGACTCTAGCCAGTGCTGCTTAAGAATTGGTATAATCTCAGGCCGTCCTTCGTGGAAATAATAGTTGCAATAATGAAGCACATAATTCAGTAGATGAAGAGAGTAAAGCACATATAGACTTATTTACATCACACACAGTTCTGCTGCAATCCGCACGGTGCAAAATACATGATGGGAAAGTCACGCGTAGTGGTCACCCACCCAAGTCGTGGCTCTTGAAGTTGCTGCGTAAGTTATCCAACTCCAATGAAGTCTGCCTTGTTTGTAAAATTAGGCAGTAGTTAGCGATACAAATAGGGTAATTAGCACTTAGGAGATAAGTCGTGTAGAGCCTGAGATACTTAACTTCGTTTGAAATTTCGCTAACATTAAGTTAAGGTATTCAGTTGGTCACAGTCTTGCGCTTAATAAAGGACAGCTTGTTGAATTTGTGAAAAATATAAATTTAACAGCTTTGTTTTGAACATGTAAAATATGATAAAAACCACGTAAATTTGTGATTCAAGATAACGCCTAAATATTTGGCTTCTTTAACTTTAGGAACAGGTTCAATTAAACAGGATCAGCTTGGTCTTGAGAGCAGTATTAGGTTTTATTTTCTCTCTAATGAGTAATAGAGACTTCTGGGAATTTATGCAAACTTTTCAGCATTTGCCACAGTCTTCTATAGAAGGAATATTATCTTACAGCTTCCGAATCGCATGTTTGATGTTTCCAGACTTTACTGCCAAGGCAATATCATCTGTGTAGGATGAAAGCGTATAATTATTGTAGTAACCAAACTTAGGAAAGTCAGAAACGTAAAACAGATACAAAACGGGTCCAATAACCGATCTTTGTGGGACAACAGCTTCAATGATTCTTTCAGTGAAAAGTGCTCATACTTTAAAGGTACGGTTTGAGATGAAAGAGCGATTCACCATAATGCGTTCTCTGGTGAAGTGAATATTAATTAGTTTACAGATAAGTCTCTCATGTCAGACGCTGTCGGCGTCTTTCGCCACGTCTAGCATGAGCATGGCAACATTATGTTTAGAGTGAAGCGCTGTACCAACGAATTCCAAAATTCGGATGAGCTGGTTTGCCGTGGAAAGATTTTCCTGAAAACCAAATTGTTTCGGCGAGAGCAGATAAAGATAATGTTTCATTCTCTTAAGCAGAATTTGTTTGTAAATTTTGCCAAGTCCCGACAGTAAACTAATGGGTCGAAACCCATCAGGTTCAGTGCATCGGGAATGAGAATAATCTAATCGGATTTCCAAAATTTTGGGAAATAAGACAGAGTCAGGGAGGCCATGTAGACGCGCGTGAGTCTGGAAATCACATTATTAGCTAAGTTTTTAATCGCCTTATTAGAGATGGTATCTAATCCAGGAGCTTTCTTCTTATTTAATTTTTTAATGATATCTTTAGTTTCTGCAGGGGTGGTCAGGTTGATGGCATTATTTGGGGTTTGAGAGTTCAACCAATCACGTACTTGGAGGAGTGTCCTAGTTTAAGAATTTGAATATGACGGCCAATCATTAGGTTTAAATTTTAGTTCAAGGTAATTAACGAAAATGTTAGGTTTATCTTGATTTGAAATAGCAACACTATTATTGTAGTAGAGGCCTATTCGAAGTACAGGATAATTTAAAAATGTTTCATGCGTGACCAAAAAGGCCCATCTTTTACATCCAGATTAATAAGTTTATCCTGCCACATTTCATCCTTGTGTTCCTTGATGCGATTTTTAATTTCCTTATTTAAACGATTGATATCTCTCTTAAGAGCAGGATCCCATGCGAGATGATAAAGTTTCCTGAGCGGATATTGTTCGGAGAACAGCCTTGATGCCAAAAAGGGAGAAACAGCTTAATGTGTTATGGCAGGCAATAGTTGTCATTCGGTGACGTACTTCCTCTAGGGAGACAGCCGTAATACTTTTCCCTTGCTAAGGGATTATCTGTAGTATTTATTATTGTAATATAGTAATTAAAGGGAGAAACAGCTTATTGTGGTATGGCAGGCAATGGTTGTCATTCGATGACGCACTTCCTCTAGGTAGACAGCCGTAATACTTTTCCCTCGCTAAGGGATTATCTGTAGTATTTATTAAGCTAGTCTGTGATAGTCTTATTAGCAAGATTATCCAGTTTGGATTTTCGAGCAATCACATCACTCTGGAAGGCGATCAAACTCATAACATGTGTTACCTCCTAATGCATGGGAATAGTTGTAGTTGATTAAACCATATTAAGTATATCAGAAATTTCAATTCTACTTGGTCGATGGGTATACTCTGATGTAACATAAATAACAACGGGATGCTTCACTAGTTCTGCATTCCTTTTACAACTACCTTGCTCTCTACGACAACAATGTAAAGTTGTAGCAGAGCTGCGTATAAGTGTGAAGTGGTTTTTAATAATTTGCCCACTCAGTGTACTTATCTATTTTTTCAACGAAACAAGTTAAAGAATATATTTTCTTGACCATCCTGTTTCTCCGTTTAGATACATGCAAACACATTGTTTATTACACTCCACTACGCCACCTTTTTGATGCTTTCTCTTAACCACACACTTTTTGTAATTGAATTAACAACCTCTTTTACATTCTGCTGTAAATACCATACTTCTTCAGTTTTTAATGTCTTGATTATTCTTTCAGATGCATCAAAACAGAAAAAGTAGAAGACATTATTGTAACCTATGACTTTAGAGAAAAATAAGATCTTATACAAAAATATTTCATTCTCTTTTGAAGATTAATAGTAAGTGATCCAAAAAATAAAAAAAAAGGAAAGAAACCCATTTCTGAAATAAAAACTTTCAGTGACCTACAGAAAAAAAATAAAACAGACTTCACGTTACATGTTTTATAAACGCCATTTATAAATAAAACACTGAAATCCGGATTCAGATTTTAAATAAAGAATGAAAGCATTTAAAAAATTAATAGAATATTTCAAAGTGAATCTGTCTTTTTGAATGAGTCTGGGTCAAGTTTATAACCATTTCTGAACTTTTGTTACTCTGTCACAATGAAGTAAAAATAAATAAAATGAAGTAAAAAAGGGATAATTTATGCGTGGAAAATGCATTTACGATTGGGGGGAATCTAAAGTCAAATGAAAAAAAATTGTTAGGTTAGAATCCTAATTCAAGGAAAGAATTTAATGCAAAATGTTAGAATATACTTTTAGTACAGATATAAAAATAAGCATCGTTAATTTATAAATTTACAACCACCCACTGCAAATCCTACCACAGTCATAGTTAAACATTAATTGTTTTAATAATAGTTAAATTTTTTTTTATCTACAGGAGAAAAAATCAATATTACCTAATTCAATTCAATTCATTCATATCCACATCACACATTAAATATCTTACTTTGTATTTGATAATTAGGAGCATATGCAAATTATTTTTCAATCATCTGAGAGAAAATTGCACAGTGTACAACCCTAGAAACTCACATAAAGCTTCAGATATATCAAAAAAAAAAGAGTATAGTTTTAATAATAATAATAATAAACCCACAAACAAACAACCGCCCCCCCCCAAAAAAAAAGCTTTCAGATTTTACATTACATACAAACACACTTTTTTTAATGTTTTCTGTGTTACCCTTACTTATTAAATATCATGTTCTCTGCACTTAAAGCATAAAGTTCAGTTCAACAGCAATACCTTAAAATAATTTTAAAATGAGCATACCTTTTAGAATTTCCAAGACACAGTCTCGCACATTGAAGATGATTCTTTTTCCCTGTGTACGGAAATCATTGTGTTTCTTAATCAAAATTTTGTTAAAGTGTCACAAAATATAAAATTGATAATAAAACAAATTCCAGATGACCACATTTGGAGGAGGATTACATTATTCAAAATTTGATGGCTCTAGGTACCATTGCTTTATCACAATACGAGAAGCACACACACATTTACGCAGATTCTTCATTATTTAATTTCTTTAAATATAGCACAGGCTCTAATATTTGGTGGCAACAGTTTGAAAAGTGATACTGCATTTACAGTGAATCGACACAAAATGCCCAAATGAAATTAATAACCCTTCTGAACTAATGCTCCTTTGGGCTAAAAAGCCGAAAAATTTGCACTGAAGACAAAATGAATGAAAAATACGCGCTCCTCCATCCTTAGAATTTATTTAAAGAGGTTATGAAATTTATCATTTGAAAAAACTTGCTTATTTTTGCATGTGTGTGCATAAAAATTTGATATAAGATTTGCTTTTACTCTATTAACTGTAATCAATAAATTTATTACAAAAAGGTAGTTCAAATAAAAGGAAAATGTATTACCTATACTAAATATATTTTATTAATTTTCTATAATAATCCATCGTTACAAAATCTAAAAAATTAAAATTCTCTACCCATTAATAAATACTTTGAATTATATTCACTAATAATCTTAACAAATTAAAACAAAAAAAGTTCTGATATTGTACTTAAATGATTGTAATTATATAAATATAAAAGCGATCAATTTTATGATATACACTTCTGTAATAAATCATATTTAAAGTGCAGTGTCCCTTAATTACCCTTACTCATTTAATCTAACAAGACTTGTATGAGGCAAAAATTTTATTTACAGTGATGAGAGAAATCAAAATACTGAAAAGAAAAAAATAGTTTTACTTACACTTTATAACGCTTTTGTTACATAAATTATTTCCTTCCAAAATTTAATTAAAAATTTATTCAGAGAGAGATTCCAAATGATTCTAAACCAAATACAGAATATAAGGTTAGAAAAAAGCTAATAACATTGAAGATGTTAATAAAAATTATCTACCAGTGCTATATTATATGATTTATATTATTAAAACAAAATTAAAGATAACTGTCAAAAGAATTGGCCACTGATTACCTACAGGCTGGTAGTCATTTCAGCAACATGGAGGTCTACTTGTGTGAAATGCATAAGTAAATTTCAGTAGATATGTAAATTAAAATTAAATCCAAGTACATCACTGCCTGTCAAGTCCGTTGGCATTACCTATAAGCTGAACACTACTTAAAATCAACCATAAATATCAGTGTGGTATGGTGTAGAAAATTTAAACAAATACATTAAATCATAAATCAAAGCACAGTAATGCTTGGCAATGTTGCATAACTGTAGAGGTTCATAGTCATAGAAATTTAAACCACAGATCACCAATGGAGTGGAGTAAACTAGATAAATTCTTATGTTAAACTTAAAATGAAATTTATTGGTATGTTGGCTATTAATGACTTATGTTTATTCATTCATTCATGTTGACCTATGCTTAATTTTAATCAAAACAAAGGTCACCAGTGTGGTGTGATGCTGTAAATTTAAATAGATCTTAAAATTAAATTGAAGGACATTGATGCATATTGTCAGTGCTGTTGGTACCCAATGATCTGCTGCCTGAGGGTCTATCAACCAATGGGTCATCGGCTTGGTTACATCAGAGCATACCAGTGCTTTTCATGGATATTGTTATAGTGACAAACAGACTGAAGGTCATTTGGGGTAAATCATAAGTCAGCACTTGGCTGCAATGCAATACATATAAACAGATATTTACATTAAAATTAGCCAAGACCCAATGATGCCCATTACGACAGTTGATCACCACTATACAGTAAATAAGAGGTTTAAATTAAAACTGTATGGAAACGCCCAGTTATGTAACTATACCGTAAATAAGAGGTTTAAATTAAAACTGTATGGAAACGCCCAGTTAAGCTGGTCATCATTGACCTACAGGATTACAATCATTTCCTCACACCATTAAAAAATGGATCAATAGTAGAAGAAGTAAATTAAGATAGATTTTAAAATAAAAATGAAACATACCAGTACTGGTCTAGGCTGCTGGTCATCAGTGACCTAGATGTTGATGGTTAGTTGATGATAACATCTAGGTCAATCTATAAGTCACTAATATGAGACAGTGGAGTAAATATGAAAAACTTTTTAGAAATAAAATTAAGACATTGACAGACCCATCAAAGCTATTGGTCACTAGCAATTTGATCTATAAGATATTTTCTGGGAATCAATCCATACGGTCACTGCAGTAAATTTAATTCTTTAACGAAAATTAAATGAAATCAAAGGATACAGTTAACCATAAACAAAGGATCATCAAGGTCAGCAATATCCGAGACCTTGAATACTAGTAACCTTTACGAATTTTCAGATCTCAGCATAGAGCAGCACAATGTTGTAGTGGCAATATTTCCAAAACAGTAGATTGTAAGTACTTGACAGGAAAACACAACATTTAAAAAATTTTGGAGATTCTGCTAGACATCAAAACTCTAACATAATACCTCTGAATCAAAAGTGGCAACTCCTTCTGACTTGATAAAATTTAAAGTTAAGTGCTCAATAAGGTACCAGCTTTAGTGCAGGCAATTATTAAATGATATTGAGACCTTTACATTTCTGTTTGAGGAGACGTCACTACTGAATTCCATATAACCGTGTTAGTTTATGATTTTAAATCTTGAATAACTAAATTTGAACTCTTAATAATATCTCCTATTCTAACTGGTAAAATTCTATCAAGTATGAGAATATGAAGAACAACATTATGACTATATTATATTAAGCTTATGAATATATTTATGAATTCTGATACAAAATTATTGAGAAGTAAAAATACTTTAAATAAATTAAAACGGTCATTATGATATTGTTAATTCCTCTTTTATGATAAAAAAATCCACTTCACCTCTAGACCCTATGAATTACACAGGCTTGTAAAATTTAAGCAAAGAAATGAAACACTGTTACCAGAAATGCATAAGAAATTTGGAATTCAGCAACTATTGTTTTAAAGCATAGGTAATGCACAAAACCTTTGCCCTCATTATCATAAATTTAGAAGACATGTTCAGTTTAAATCCATACAACAGAAGCCAGTACATTCTGTGATAATTCTAGATTCTCACTGTACAGTATCCAGAAGTATTTGCAATCATAATAAAAATTAAAAGCCTCGGTTTCTTTTCTTTTTTTCTGTTTCTATAAAGTCATGGTCAAAGCACTTACCTAACTCCTCACTTATGCCCCAAGATTTTCTAGGAAAATGTCTAGATGAAAAATTAAAAAGCAATGCTTTATACTCATTGAGAAGACCTGGCTATTTGTAGTATGGCTTCAGCTACGGTTACCCAGTCAGGGTCATTAATATAAAGCAAAAACATAATAACACAGCAATATAAACATACTTTCCATCTTTGTTCACAGCAAATATACAATTTTCATGCAACATTTATTTTCGAATAGTGTATGAAATGAAAATATCTCCAGTTCTGACAAAAAAGGGAACTTTTCACTTATAAATATTCAAAAGAATTATTTCTTTTTACCATTTCCTTCATAAAGTGTTTCATAAAACTAAGTTTAATGTCAAATAATAGTAATGCAAACCTTGACCTTAAAATATTTTTTAAATAAGCTCAAGAGTTCCCCCCCCCTTTAACACTTTTCGCTTTTATCATTCTACTCTTCTTACATAAAACATATTAATTTTGTACCCAGCCTGTTAACCAAGAAGCACATATAATATTTTTAATACCAATAAAATTATAATTTATGATTGCATATTTTATGTTCATAAAGCCAGATTTCAGATTGTCATAATTTTGTTGGTTTGGTTTGACTATGGGCAAAGCACTCAAGTGCTATCTGCTTAAGAGGAGGTATGTCTTCGTGGAGGTCTTTCTAAAGGAAACTGACTCATATATATATATTAAACATGGGGAAAATCTTGAAAATGCTTCTGCAGTCAGCCTGTTCACCATGATTCGAAACCTCGACTGAAATACCACTGTTCAGCAACTTTACTACTTGGCCGCAGGTGGGCCATAATTTTGTTGGAGATGTACAGAATGGCCAATACATTAGAGATATACAGATGTATATCTCTTCCTGCTGCAGAAAAGCATCACTTTAAGGTTTCTTTTACATTAAGCAACAAACTTAAAATCTCAGAGCTCATAATAAAAGTAGTTTTAATGATACAAAAGTGAACATGACATATTAACAATAAAATTCCATAATATTGAAAACTAATTTAGAAGGAATTTACCATATTTACCTGCATATTTCTCCCCCATATTTTTTCACCATATGATTTATTTCAGAATTATGATAATAATGTAAAATATATACACAAATAGGAAAATATTTTGTATATGTAAAAGAATATTATTAAGTTTTTTAAAGTAGATAATATAATAATATTAGTGCATCTTAATGTGTGTTTTCATTGCACTAAGTTTATTATTTAAGCTATCTAATCAGAAATAGTATACACTGCGTAATTTTTACCCTCTTGATTTTCAAGCTTTAAAATTAGTAGGAAAAGGGAGAAAATATAAGAATAAATGTTGTAAATCTAAAATACTTTCAAAATAATAAATATTTATCATAAATCCAAATCAGCAAATTTGGAAACATTTTATATTGTAAAGAACAACTAATAGAGAATGCAAATTAATTAATGAAACAAACACATGGCAAAGTAAGAATATATTCTAACTTTAAAAAGGTTAAAATAAAAGTAAGATCAGACATATATTTACAATAAGATGATAATGCAGGCAAAACCGTTAATTATTATTCAATCCTGAATAGTATTTCTTTCATGCCACCTGAAGTTCATGATATTCCGGAGGAATTTTCAGAATGCACATATAACTCAGTAAAGTTCCCACTAAAATTACAATAAATATTTATGTGGTGCTTCAAAATAAAATTAAGAACTACACTGGGTTTAGAAAAATGTTTTATTAATATAGTTGCATATATAATGATCATGATCAGTTACACTTCTGAAGGAAGCAGTGACAAATCAGTTAAAATTGCTGAAGAAAAAGAACAACAGCTCCCTAAAAAATGAAAAAGAAAACTAAGCATTGCTAAAATTGTCTCAGTTAAGAGGCAGATTAAATACATTCTGCAAGGAAAACAAAAATCAGAATAATACAGCATTCTTTCAGTTTAAGAGGTATAGTTTTTGAACATTTTACTTTTTGAAGGGACTGATCTGCATATTACCCATTTACAGACTTTTTGGAAAAAATCTCTCACTTTCCTTTAACATTTTGCAATTTTCAGAATTCTCCAGGTAAATGGGAATTCTTCTCAGTTAGGTTATTGAGATGTATAAAATAAAATGAATCAAAAACACAGTCACAACAACATACAACAAAATATCCTATTTTATTCCAAGAATTCAGTGATCAATGTAGAATACTTAAAATACTTAAAAAAAAATATAAAGGTCTTGAATATGTATAATTTTTATAACAAATTTCACTAATTTGGAAATTTCACATTTTTGGATCATTATATGGTTAATTTTATGAAGAAAGACCACTTGCCACTAGATAACTTACAATAAATAAATTTCATAAATTTATAATTCTTCATAAATATTAAGCATAGAAAAGTAATGCTTAGCTTTAAGAAAAAAGGAAATTTTCTGTTTTAAAAATAATAAATTGAT
Source organism: Stegodyphus mimosarum (assembly GCA_000611955.2). Classification (NCBI taxonomy): domain Eukaryota; kingdom Metazoa; phylum Arthropoda; class Arachnida; order Araneae; family Eresidae; genus Stegodyphus; species Stegodyphus mimosarum. Next base: position 470,485 of record KK113396.1, read on the forward strand.
GTCTATCTGATTCCCTTATTTTCTGAACATAAATCATAGCAAAAGTACAATAAAAACTGTCACAGTTCGATGCAGTTTAAGTTGTCCTGATTTTGCTGTTAATTGTCCTAATCAGTACTACCAAATCATCTTCACTTTTCTCAGTGGCATAATTTCACAGTTTTTCAAACTTTAATAGATTTTCAAGGAGATAATTTATGTCACTAGTTTCTATGCCATCTCACCCTGTTTCTTGGAATATCTGGGTTTCCATGTGTTGAAAAGCGTGCACAAATATCGTCATTAAATCAAAAACATTTCACTTACTTCAATTTACAGAAAAAAGAAAAAAAATATTCTTTTATTGTCATCCTTATTTATTCTGATAAAAAACACATATTTACAAATAAAACAAAGTTGTTCACATACATTTAGACAGAAATCCTCTTATAGTTGATTTACTTTTCTCACGTTATTTTTGGAAAATTCTGATTTTTTTTTACACAGAATTGTATGAATTAAGCAAAATAAGTAAAAAGAAATATAATACAAATAAATGCTGAATGAAATTTGATTGCTTAACTGATTTAAGATTATAAATAAGCTTAGAAAATATGTTATCTGTTTGGAAAAGAAACATTACACAATGCTATATAAAGTTTGACTGCTTAGTAAAACACTGATTTAAAATTCTAAATCAGATGCAGGGATAAATTACTGTCTTAATACATATAAAAGTTAAATATTATACAATGTTTAAAACACATAATCAGAAGGTTTTGGCAGACAATAAAATATTTATTTAAAGACATAAGTTTCAACTTTAAAAGAATAAATAATCTGCTTTACAAACACGTCTAAGTTTTTTTTTTAAAAATCAAGCAATTTTACAAAATATATAGCAATGAATATCTTTGCCTATGTACAGAATATCACTGTTCACCAATGTCATGCTTTGTGATAAAATATCAAACAAGGTGAAGCAGTCATACTTAAATGATTAAAATATGGAAATATACCAGCTGTTTCATCAATGGAAACTGGAGAAACATCATAATCATCAAAAAGAAGCCATTTATCTGATGAAGCACTCTCTTTAAAGTTCAAAATTTCTTGAGTTGTACAGCAACTTTCTATATCAGCACTAATTATGTCAGCACTAAATGCTGGTACTTTTAATTTAGGTCTATGAAATTTCTGTTCGGAATCTTGCTTTGATGGTGATCTTTGCGATACATCCTTCACAAAAGCAACATAATGCCCTCCATCTGTTGATTGTCCAATATGTAAAACAACAGCATACAGCCTATAAATCTGATGCGGAGTGCAAGAGAATAGGTCACAGTTCTCTGATGTTTCCAATAATAAAGGAATGATAACTTTCATGTCAGCTTTTTCAACATCAGTCATATTACTATAAATACAGGAATAGTTAATTTTGTTATAAATAATAATTATGATAATGTTTTTAACAGATTTAAATAGCTATACAAGATATATTTATTGAATGAGAAAGTAAATTATAAGCTATAATTACAAAAAAATAGCTTTATTATTAAAACATATTTCTAAATAGTAGATGATGCAAATTCTTTCCAATGAGTTGACTAAAATTTTAGCAGTTGAAACCAATCTACGAAATGAATGAATTTTTAGAACATAAATAAAACAAATCTTAATTATTCATAAATAACTATGTGAGATGTTACATTATTTAGTTTCAAGGATCTTGTCTGTCCAGCTACTGTTATTTACATTTAAACAATTTCTTGTACTTTAGAATTTCCTTAACACACATCCCCCCTTTTTTTTGGTTTGTTATAATTTAAATCACAATCAGTGAATGAAATGACTGTAATATTGTTTTTGCATCGCAACTACCAGATTATGTAGTCAAACTAAAATTGTACTTTTTTCATTAAATTTATACTTTTTACTTTCTCTATTACAGAAGCAATGCATAATTTTAATTTTCCCCCATTGTCTTTTATAATAATGACACTAACGATACACCTAAAATATCAGCAAACTTATGGTATGACAAACTTTTAACCTTCAACAAACTAGAAAATTGGTCAGCTTTCCTTGGCAACTAATAAATTATTCATTACCTCTAAAAAATAGTATTTATATTCAACAAATTTTTCAGCATCAATGCACAAATGGTGTCATCAATGCAAAAATAATTTTTCAATATACAGTCTTACCAGGTGAAGAAAATTTATTGTGCTCCTAGTATTAAAAAAAGGGGGGAGAGAGACCATACCAACACAGACAATAAAAAATAATACAAAAAACATAATTTTAAGCAATGAGTAATATGACAAGGCACAGTAACAGACATCACATCTGCATCAGGACTGGCAAGTTTCTGTCTGCCAATGCAATCAAGACCACTGATTATTATCTGCATGGTATAAAAAAGGCAAACTCATGAAATAACTGAAAACTGATTGAAGTCCTATAAGCAGCAGTAGGAAATGCTTAAAAATAAAACAAAATTCAGCAACAATAGTTATTAAAAAATTACATAACAGTAATTACATGTTACATATCACCATTCAAGTTCAACTCGATCTTTACTTTATGAAATAGATGATAACTGAAGACAAATTTAGCTGTTGTTTCAAAAACCTCAAAATTTCACAAATAAAAGAAAAAAATACAAATTTTTCTTTTTTGAGCTCAGCAGTACTTGCAGAGAGCATCATCACAGAAGTTACAAAAACTTCATTTGCAACTGTTTTCTTTAAATTAGACAACCATGTAAAAGCTAAAATATTTTGTTAAGATTTTGGAGAAACATGGATATTTATGTTATTAGCTGCTACCTAATGATACACTGTCACAGTTTATTGGTGTCTTTAGGTAACGAAATGTATTTATATTTTCAGCAGATTGATGCAATGTTTTACTTATTTATATTTCATTCCAGTGAGCAGTGTTTGAAATTGCATGAAATTTCCACAACTTGTTCTTGACTTCATGTGAATATGCTAAATAACAAGGGAAGTGACTGAACCTATTCCCAGTTCTAATTCGGGGTTCATACATAATTCTTTAAATTGAAATTTAGGACTTTAAAGGACCACCAACGAAAAAAGTACACTTCAAAGAAACAAACATTTATTCAGCAGACAGAGCTGTATAAATTAAAACAATTATCTATGCAACTGCCTTCACTGCTGCATTACCATTCTAAGAATAGAAAAATATAAGTAGGTAGGATAATCTAATATTTAACATTAAACATGTTAGAAAATAAAACCAATTCCATGAAAGTTTTTAAGTTATTAATGTCTAATTACAAATATAATTTTTTTTGAAACACTTGCATTTTACACTTTTACCAGTCAAACATATTTTAAAGATTTACATGATCACTATTGATACTTTTATTTTTTAAAAATATCCAAAAAATTTTTAGAATTATAATCTAAGGACATATTTATATCTATTTCTCTCTCTTAAACTATTTTTATAAGTTTAATATTTAATTATATTTTTATAAGTTAATTTGCTTTAACAAATAAATTAATATCCCTATTAGTCTCTGCATCAACTGCTAAAATATTCCTTAGTATTTGTGGGTAATGTAACGATCGTCCATTTTACATTAGAAGACTTCTTGTTTTCAAGAGAACTAATCTTCAAGTAAATTAACTAATGAATTGAGTTAAGGGCACCCCTTGTGTAGTTTCCATGTGAACTATCACCCAGTGTCTGCTAAATGACCGGATGGTAATTTTCCACAGTAGAAACTCGAAAGGAACCCCCCCCCCATGCAGTTTTCTTTCGGATTTAATATAAAAGGAAGAAAGAGCTTTTTAAGAAGACACTTTTGCTAAGATATTTTCGTTTTAGATGTGGTTATAAACAAGTCACACCACGGGACTGTTCAGAGCTTTTTCAAGTGGTAGGTTTTGTATGTATGGCTGTAACGACTTATTGTTTTACTTTTATTACTCAAAAAATCATTATTAAGTTTTAAAATAAATATTTAAAAGACCGCTAGTCTGTTTATTCATCCATCTCGGATGCTCTTATGTTACAGTAATGTTCTCCATATACAAATGCAAATTATGAAGTCTTTATGTGCACTTATTTTTTTTTTAAACTATATCTCAACGCAGGCTTTGAAATTTTAGAAGACGTCATGCAAGAGTGGACAGAAAGATTTGATTTTGTCTGCTATGCAATTAATATACAGTAAGATCCTGCTAATGGTTGCTCCATTTAATGCTGTTTCAGTATTATGCTGCAGTTTGGGGATTCCTCGAAATTGCATGCGGTATCAGAATTGCTTAGCTGGTTTAGGATTTAAAGTTACGAGAGATCATTTAATATTTCTACTGGGTGGTAATGCTAATGGATACTTTAAACTAAAACCACTGCTTGCTTATCATTCCAAAATCCACAGAACATTAAAGAGAATTTCAAAATCACATTTACCAATAATTTGGGAATCCAATAAAAAATTCTTGAATCACTGTAAAAATTTTTAAGATTTGATTTACTGGACATTTTTGGCTGTCTGTTAAATGCTACTGTGAATTTAAAAGAACTAGAACCGAAAACTTTATTTTCGATTGATACTGCTCCATGTTATCAAACACATTTGTCTCACTTAACAGTATACATTCCAGCAAATGTGGTTTTCCTGTTGCCAAACACAACTTCATTAATCCAACAATGGATCAAGGTATAATATCAAGTTTTAAATCTTACTATCCACAGCAGACATTCTGACCACTGACTAATAAAACCAATGAAGAACACAAACAATCTACTAAAGACTTTGGGAAAAACTCTAATATCATGCATAGACAACATAAATTTTTCATGGAATGAGATGACCAAGAAATGTTTGAAAGAAGTATGGGAGAATGTATGATAGGAGCTAATCAAGAAAGTTGACAAAAGAAAATCCATTGCTGATGTTGACAAAATTCTCAAGCCAGTTAATGAAACAAGTTATAAGATGCAGGATATTGAAGAAATATTGCAAGTTACTAACACTGATGTTTACCTTGATGCACCATGAATATGGAAGAAGGGATCTAGATTTGAAATTTGAATGCACGTGAACTGTTTACTTAAACTAAAGAATGTTTGTACTGAATTATTTATAATAGTATTAACACAGTATAGAAGTTCTAAAATGTTTATAATAGTATTTGACTATTATAAAATTATAAACTACTATTATTTATTAATCTAAATATTTATAATAGTATTGTTAGTTATTATTATGGATGAGAATACCATTTACGTAAAAAGTTATGAGTGTTATTTCAAATATATTAGTAATAATTTAGAGAGAATTATTTAACTATCCGAATGCATTTAAATTTAAGTATGTTTATTATCATATCAATTTTTAGCCCAATGTGTTTTTTATCATATCAGAACGTGTATTGTGCATTATAAGATAAATGTAAATGTAATGTATATGTCAGATAATGTGTATTATGAACTTAACATAGGAATATACAGTAATTAGAAAATTGGTAACTTTGGACAATCAAAATGATTCTATATCAGAATAGCTGAGTGTAATCTGCCAACAGAAGGCACTAAAAGAGAGCTGCTGTTGGAAAGTTCAAAATGGAGAAGCATCAGAGAGTTATGAACAAGTGTAATGGTCATGTGTATGATTCCCCAGCATACAGCTGTATGTCATATGTATATAATTAGTTCCTTTAATAAACCAAAAATTGTAATACTGTGCGACATTTTTTATGAGTCCCTTTTTGTCCTAAAAATAGTAACTGTTTATAACAAAGCTCTCTGAACTTTATCATTTCAAAATGAATCTGTCAGATGATTCTTGAATAATGCTAGAGATGCAGGTATTTACATAAAGGGTTTCAGTTACTTATGATTTTAATTTGGGAATTGAAACATTTTATAAATCACTAGAGATTAAATGTGAATTAAAAACAAATCATTCTGAATCAAGCTTTCATCTTGGAAGATCACATTCTCTCTCTCAAGCCAAATTGCTTGCATTTCACTGCTGCACTTTTTTTACTCCACCGAAATTAATTGTTATGAAGTTGTAGAAACAACAGATTGGGCAGCATGACTGCTAAAATCTTTAATACAATTAATTTATCCACCTTCGTGTAAAAAACTTCATATATATGCGATGAAGCAGATTCAGATGTAATGGTATTGCATAAACGTTGATAGCACAGATGTAGAAACACTGCATTTGACAGATGTTAGTTCATAATGAACAGCAACTTTTGCAGCCGAGGCAGGTTAAATATTAATTTTTATCCCGGAAAAATTTTCTGGCCACAGAAAACTTAGTACTCTGATTCGTACCTATTTCAAAATGCTTACAATTTTGACAGCTTTGTAGTAAGAAGAGATTAGCAAGCAGCAATCCAGGCAGGCAGAGGAACAGAAAGCAAATCACTTGTGTTCAGGATGAAATCTTAATTCAGAATAAGTTAGTTTTGCTTTTCAATGCATTTGGTTGGATAATTAATAAAGCTGAAAAATTATTATTGGCTGTTTAAGTTTCAACATCACCAACGTTACGTTAAGAGTCTTATGACATGGGTTAATCTCGAAATGATGCGGAGCAGAATATAGTTATTAGTATTTTTAGAATAGAAAAGGGTAATACTAAATTAAAATTAAGCATTATGAGTCTACTGCTAATTTAAATTATAATTTATATATACACATTTTTAAAAATTTTTCTTACACACATATATATAAAGAGAGAAAGAGAAAGAAATAAGATTACTAAATGAAAGTAAATAGATAAAGCATAAAATAATGCATGTCAAAGTGACAAATTCAGTGTTATATCCCAATATAAGTTATTGGATATTTATATTTTGTTTTTTTTTTACAGCAAATAATGCAATATCTAGCACCTCCAGTCTATTATGCCTAAGTTATAATATATCAAGAAATGTGACTGGGTTGTGTTTCACTCATACAACCTGCTGATTGTTTAAATTATATTCTTTCCTCTTCTATTCAAGTTGAACAGCTGGGAAATGGTAATATGTAATTAACTGGTAGGCTTCAACAAAATGCTTCGCTTTAGAACTTCAAAAGCAATGAGTAATTTTCAAGAAAAAATTGTAGATCCTCAAAATGCATGAAGGTGAGACAAATGAATTTATTTTCCAAAAGATAAAAATAAATAAAATTTTAAAAATTAAGAATTTTCAGGTTCACTGCCCTTTGGAGAAATCATGATAAGTGATTAAAAATATGAGAGAGTTACCTGGATCTTGTAAACCAACTAAAATGCAGCAGAAGAATAGAAGGTGGCAGTATCACTTTAGAACCTAATCTTGCTTCATTATAATGAAGGCATTCTTCACAATAATACTTATTTTCCCCAGATAAAATTGTGGTTTGAGACAAGCACTCTCTGAGATCAACTGCATCTGTAAAACAATTAGACAAATATATCATTAAAAAAATCTTACAATCTTTAAAAAAATCTTACAAATATATATATATATATATATATACACAAATTATCTTTAAGTATATATATATATGTGTGTGTGTGTGTGATGATTTAATGGAAAAGAGGAATCCAGGTATTTTAAAAGCTGGCAGTTGTGATGGCAGAATGGCGAAGATGGGAAGGAAGGAGATATTAATACCAAACCAAGTTCAGCCAATTATCGTCTTTATTTCTAGTCACATTAGACTGATTACTCATAGACAATATACTCTTTAATCATAAGCAATTACAATAATTTCTTATATACACAAGTTAACAGGGTGACATCATTTCAGACGAACAACAGAGCACAGAAGATATGTTAGTAGTGACGGAAGCTGGGGAAAGGAATGAAGAAGTAATTACGTAGCTACTGTTCCAAGAGTATTTAAACTAAATCTGATGTATAAATACAGCTAACTATGCTTGGTTAATTTTAGTTTTAGTTGCCCTTTTCAAGTAGCATTATATAATATAGAAGGATCTTGAATTTGGGAGAACAGATGAATTTAGGGGAAGAGCACCAAATCTAGAATGTTTATTTTGAGATCACCAATTACGCTTAAAGCAGTTTTCTTATTTTGTTATATCTTACATATATATACACTGCCCTCCAAAAGTTAAGGAACAGCATGTTTTTTGTGTCTAAAATGAGAATGAAGCAACAGAGAAACAAGACATTTACAGGACATACTCACTAAACAGTTCTTTATGAATGTGACACAGAATGTTTCTAAAGTTCCAGCACAAACATGAGTTAACAACAAAAAATTGCATTCTTGGCTGAAAAATCCAGTCTTGGAGAAACAGTATATCACAGTTTTTTGAGGAAAAATGGGTGTTAACATCACAAAAATGGATTTTAATAAGGAATGTGTCCACCCCTAGCTGCAATTCATTGGTGGCAGCGACAGTCCATGCTGTCAATTAAGTTGTCGATCAGCGAAATGGGAAGCAACGATCAGACACAGGGTAATCTTTGTTTAAGCTCATCTAACAACCTTGGAGGAGGACTTAAAGTAGCAACCTGTCTCCCAAAGTAGTCCCAAAGATGCTCTATTGCAGGGATCCTCAACTTTTTTGTCTCTAAGAGCACATTCTAGACTATCTGTTGGACGGTGAGCACCCTTTACTTTTTCAAGGTCAATTTATAGTTAAGTTAATAATACATGCACATAAAAAAGATCGGTTGGATTTAGCTTTGTGCTGGTATCCGTGTCAAATGCAATTTCTATTTCATTAAAAATGAGAAAACTTTCACATAGAATTTTATTGAAACATAAAACATTTTTACTGTGATAACACAGCGGCGGGCACATGTTAAACGATCGGTGGGTGCCATGGTACTTGTGGGCATAGGTTTAGGAACCCCTGCTCTATCGGATTCAGGTCAGGGGATTGAGCTGGCCATTCCATCCGCTCCATACAGTGACACTCTAGATGTTTTCCAGAAAACCGAGCTCAATGCAGTTATGCATTGTCATACATCAGAAGAAATCCAGGACCAAAAGCAGTGGCATACCAGCAAACATATCGATTAAGGATCTCGTCTCGATATCTCACACTGTTAAAAGTTCTTCCATGAAACACATGCAGACCGAGACATGCCATGCCACCGAGAGATCCAAGGCCAAACCATTATTCCACCACTCTGTAACTGTATCTTTCCACAATGTGGGATTGGTTGTATCTGGTGCATTGTTCCCTCTAGATCAGCTGATGACCTGAATCCCTCTCCAATGTGAACCTGGACTTGAAGAGAACAGATCCCCATTGTTGGCTGGTCCGGGAGACGTGTTCTCTTGCCCAACATAAACAGACATCTATGTGTCCTCAGGTTAAGAGGACACAAACAACTGGTCGTCTTGCATGCAGACCTGTATTGTGCAGGCGTCTGCGCACTGTAGAGCTAAATAACAGTCTTCTGCAGCTGTCGTAACTCTAGGTCTGCCTGGAACCTAGACATTGAGATGTGTAGCATAAACAAACAACTAAAGATCAACACTCGTAAACAAAAATTACAATTTTTGCATTTTCTCCAACTCTTATATAAGTATGCATTTCTATAAAATAAAAGTGGTAGCTATTGTTTTTGCATATATTTTCTCAAACTTTGTTACTGTCATGCATATGAACTATGAATGTAAATGTTACTGACATTTTTGTAATGGTGAGCTTTCAAAAGCATGCTATTCCTCAACTTTTGGAGGGCAGTATACATGCAAGAAAAAAATATGCAAACCAAAATTATAATTTAAATTAGCAACAGCCACTTAATTCATCTTAATTTGGGTATTTCCTCTCTCTATTCAATATCACATGACTTTTACATAACGTTGCTGACATAAATGGGGCTAAAACAACCAATAATAATTTTAGAGTATTAATTATACAATCAAAATGTAATGAAATTGAAATTAACCCTCTCAGAAATAAGAAAAAATTTAAATAAGTAATGCTGTTTTTTTACTGCCAGTCTATCAGCAACCTCATTACCACTAATACATACAGCACTGTTGTATGAAGAAATATAATTTCATGGTATCAGAAATTGGAATTTAATAATTTTCTTTAGTAAAGTAATGAATTTTAAGATTTTTAAACCATTTTTAGCGATCATTATTAAGACAAATAATTATATTTTTGAATTTATGTTGAAAATTTTGAATTACTGCTAGAATTTTATCATTTTAAGAATGAAGTGAATATGAAAAAAAAGTGAAGAAATTTTGAATACCGTTACAGGAAATGGATGCAAAATAGTGTTTTTGAATACAGTACAGAAAACACTTAATACTTTGATGGTCAATATAGTTATAATGAACAGAAAAACTAAAATTTTAAGAAATTTATATAATTGTAAAATAAAATTTCTGGAAAAAATTATTTTGGAATTACGGCAAGTTAGCGAAAGCTATCAGCAACAGCCGAGAGTGATTTTTTCAGACACAATAATAATTTTTTTTATATAATGGAGTGTGGTTTTCTTTATATGTGTGTGTGTGTGTAAAATATAAAATATCTATCTTTCAAATAATAAATTAATAATCGCCTTTTAACAACTCCTGTCTTTCATTCTAAAAATAACAGAGCAATAATTTTTCTAACTAAACTCCCTGCAGTTCTGATGCACACTTATTGATGAAACCTGGACATTAATCTGTCATGTGACCTGAAATGGAATTCAACATAAAAGAGTAATTACGTCTCAATTCCCTCTCTCTTCACTCTTTTCTTCTGCCAGTTGCATTGTCTTGACACTAGCCACGCAGCACTTATGTTTCTAATTTTGTCCATTCTTTAACAAATGTATGCTGTATAAAATGGTGGGGTTTATAGCACACACATAGTGATGATGTGCACTATTAAGGAATAAAATTATGTGTGGAATTTACAGTTATATCAGCTTTCAAGTGTCATCTTTCTAACTATGCAGTAATGTCTCTTCAAGTTATAATGCAGAGAACTTGAAAGTTGCAACGGAATGGTGTTGGTTCTCAATGCCATTCCGTTGTAACTTCTTTCACCAAGTCATCTTATTATAATAATGGCCATCTTATTACATATATATAATAGAATGATTTAGTGTAGTTGAAAAAGACCAATTATTATATATTAGGAACAGAGGCCTTTTCAAGTAAATTCTTGGACATCCCTTGGCCAGTGGTGCTGAACGTATCAGTCAACCAAAGTGGGTATGTTAAAATTGATGAAGATGTTTGCATATGAAGCTGTGGTACTTTCCAATTTTGTGCAAAAAACTGAGTTACAAATGGAATAACAACAAAGCAACCATAATTTCAATAAGGTTATTATAAAATTTATGATGCTAAAACATTAGTCATAAATAAAAAAATTAGTGTGGTACCAAATTTTCAGATATATGATTACTAAAAAAAAAAAAATATACAAAATTTTTCATAACTGTGATAGTCTTTGCAAAATTTTTGAAAAACCTTCCCTGAAGAATCCAAAACAAGAACTTTTTAAAACTGGACTGAAAATTTTAATAGGACTCTAAATCTTGCCAAAATACATTCAAAGTTTTCTCTTTCATTTGTTAATGCTTTAATCCATTTTCTCAAAAAGGCTTTTCTGTCACTAAGCTTTTTCTATGCAAAGGGGAGGCGGATATGCAAAATAAAAAAGATACAAATCAAAATTTTGTTGCTGTTGTTGTTACTTATCCTTGAAAGATGTGACATATGTCAGATCAGCTCCAGAAAGTTGTTGACTGCCAAAAAATCAATAACAACAAGGGGATTGGATGTTAAGCCCCCCTTAGAAAGTCCAATGTAACTCAGAATGTGATACAGTGAAGTTGGATGGTCACAGCATTTTTTACAAGTGGGGTGGATTTTTTTTGCGGCTATCAAAGGAAAGACATTTAAGGTGGCTACTTGTTAGTCTAGCCAGAGCAGTCTGGGAGCCAAGGTCACATTTGATTTCCAGCAGAGAGTCGGGGAATGTTCCTGTGCACCATTGGTGCGTGGGTGGAATATGCTATATTAAATTGAGTTTAGATCTTTCATCTGAATAAAGTTCTTGGTAAGTAAGCGAAGAACCAGTGACTGTTTCACTCTCACTACCCTCTTTGGCCAGTCTATCAGCAACCTCATTACCACTAATATCAACATGTGATGAGATACATTGGAGGTGGGCATCATGGGTCTGAGAGATCTTCTTCAGTTTGAGCAGAATAGATACGCTGATTTCATCATTTGTGGAGGACCAGCCACCAAGATGCTGTAGTGCATTGTGGCTGTCCGATAAAATGCATATTGCAATTATAAGACATAATGGCATCAAGCCCCACATTAATGGCAATTAACTCGCTCCTGAAGATACAGCAAGTGTCAGTGTTGCATTGCTTAATTGTAGTTTCAAAGTGGGGGTCCTAATAAAAATACCGCTGCCAGTACGATCTTCTGTATGACTACCGTCACAATAGACCTGCACTGCATCTTTAGGAATGCAACTAATACTTTTCAGAGCCAGCTGTCTAAGAAGATCTTCCTGGTGAGTTTGCTTGTTTGCAGTGGATTTCAGATAAAAGTGGAAGAAAACTCTTGGTAGTCAAACTGAGGGATCAATAAAGGATCTTAGAGATAGAGGTAAAACCTCCCGAGAGATCAGGTTCTGAGTATCTGCCAAGCTAAAAGGGCTGTATTTCTTGAATCTTTGATTGTTGTGCCAAGTGTGAAGCTACGACGAAGTACAATGTTGGGGGCATAGCTGTATATTTTATTGAAATACTTAACTAAATTGGCTCTTTTTCTAATATGCAGTGGCTGTAAGTTGGTCTTGAACAAGGATATACCAGAAGAGCAGCTATTTCTGAGTCCGAGAATAATTCGAGCAGCACTAAATTGTACATGTTCTAATTTCTGAAGCTTGGTTTCAAACATGCAGGAATAAATTGGGTAGCCATATTCTAGAATAGGTCTTATTAGCACAATATATGTGGTTCTAAGAGTGTTTGCATCAGCGTCCCAATCTTTGCCAGCTATATATTTGAGGATGTTAAGTGCTCACAAGCCTTCGAAAAAACCAAATAGTTTATATGTCTGCTGCAGTTGAATTCATGATCAAGGATGAATCCTAGGTATTTGGGATGCTTTTCATATGTGAGGGGTTGAGCTTCGAAATACAACTATGGTTTGTAGTTATATAGGTGTTTATTAGTAGTAAAATATGTCACTATTGATTTAGCTGGATTGAAAGTCAATTTGTGTTCTGTTGCAAACTTAGAGAGTGCAATCAAAGTGGTGTTAAGGATCATTTCGATGTTACTCACATCTTTGCCTGAATTCCAAAGAACAATATCAACAAGTATTGGTTTCCTTTTCTCTACACTGGCCAAAAGCAGGGAGAATAGAGCAGGGCTTAAAACTGATCCCTGAGGAATGCCCTGCGCCAGTCTAAAAGGATCCAAGTGGGAGGTCTTGTTAAAATTAACTCTAATGGATCTGAGGTGCAGAAAGTCAGCTATCCAAACCAAGGCAGAACCCATAATGTTGAAAGTGTCCTTCCAGACAGTATCAAAGGCTTTAGATAAGTGTAGCAAGGCCGCCACGGTATGCCAAGTTGGTTTAAGGTTTTGGGTGTCCCTGATCTTTTAGCAAAAGTATAGGATTTGATCTGTCATACTATGTCCTTTTCTAAAACCATATTGTTCAGGTGGTAACAGATGATCGAAATCCAAAAAGTAATGCAGTCTCACAAGAATCATTTTCCCCCATTAGTTTACAAGTCATACTGGTTAGGGCTATAACTATGAAGGGAGCTTGCTTCTTTGCCTGGTTTTCTGATAGGAATAACAGTGGCTCTCTTCCAGTCTACAGGTCCAAGAATGGTTAATAATATCCAAAAGTCTTTGCTTGCCAGTTAAGGCCAAGTTTTCCAACATTTAGCCAGGTATTCCATCAGTACTAGGAGACTTGGTCAGATTCAAGAAGGTCAGAGCTGAGAGGAATATCTCCAAGTGATTTGGGAGGACCCAAGATTAGTACTGCGACAACCATTGGTAATATTTTTTGCCTTTTTCTTAATAGGTCTGTATTCATATGAGAAGTTTAATCTGCTGGTTTCTTCAAAAAACAAACCCAGAAAATTGGCTGTAGTCTTATCATCCGCAGAAAGTTGGCCAGCAGAGTTCGTTAAAGCATGACAAGTCTCAGATTGTGGCCATTCTCTATTTACGCTTTTGATGATTTTCCAAAGCTTAGAATCATGCACTCTAGCATCAAGCTTATTGCATAGCTCTCTCCATTTAGTTTGTCTTAGTTGTGCATAAGCAATCTCGATGTTAGAATTTATCTTATTTAACTCGGCTCTACAGCTATGATTATTATCAGTGTCGATATAGTCTTGCAACAGAGTTTTCTCTTTATTAAAAGAGGTTCCAAAAGTGGATCTTCATGAATGAAGAATGGTGCATAGTGTTTTATGTTAGAAATATACATCTTGGCAATATTTAGTATTATTTCTTAAAATTTAAGCCAGTTAGCATTTATATCGTTGGTCAAACACTCTGCATTAATGTAGTTATCAACAGACTGCTGGAAGGAGTTCCAGTCAGCCTTAACAAAGTTAAAAAAATTACAACTTAAGTTAGGAATAGCCCCTTAATTCTTCATTTTAATTTGCATATTTCTCCTCACTATTCTAAAATAGTAATTGCTTTTACCAACTTCTGGACTGTATAACTTTTAAATTAATACATATCATATGACTTTTACATAACAGTGGTAGTATAAATGGAACTAAAACTCAAACAGCTAATAATAATTTTACAGCATTATTAATTATTCAATCAAAATGTACAAAATTAATAATATGAATATAATGAACTTTGCTCCTGCATTTTAGCCTAATGAGATTGCTGTTGCTGTTCTTACAAAAATTATATCAAAAATGGAAATGCTACATTCTGGAATGGGCACAATTAATGTGCCCAATTATTTGTGGCAGCATGTTTAATTACTATAAAAGAGATTAAATCTGGTAGGACTGCATCTATACAACTTTTAAGTTTATTCTTCATTACATATCTGCTATGTATGCTTCAACATCAATTTATGATCTGCTTCATTCCCAAATCATTTACGTCTTTCTAGAAGCACCATTTATGTCTTTCTAGGGACAATTCACAAATGATGCATAAATGAGAAAGATGTAGAAATGAAACTTTATGAAATGAAACATATATATATATACATATTGGCTGCACAATTTTGACACTACTAACCTACTGCTGATATTACACAATTTTATATCCCACTTTCAATTGTATAAAATAACAACAGTTCAAACAAATTTAAAATTAATATTTTAAATAAATATTTAATATTAATAATGTAAAATATTTTTAAAATTTTCTGTAATTATTATCTTAAAAATGATACTAATAGAAATTTAATATTTGTAAAGCCATAAGAATGCAAATTTCTGTAGCTGGTTACATAAAATCAACAACAACAACAAAAACAAACAAAACTATATCTTATTTGAATTATTACTTTGAATAAGTAACACTTTTTTTAAAGAACATTTCAAAGCAGATTTTAACTTTTTTAAAGAAAAAAATCTTTGTCATCTGGCATGTCTTTTCTAAATCATAAGAAAAGCACTATAAGTTGTTGAAATGTTTTCTCACTTTATTACACACAAACAAATTTCTGAGGGTGTCAGTACAGTAAATATTATTTTGAAAAGATAGTGGCATCATTTCTTTATTTCCTTCTTCATCCAAACTATAACCCCTTAACGATCGGATAATTTTCAAGAAAACGGTCATAAAAGTGCCTATTTTTTTATTGAAGAAAATTGTATAAAATTTAATGTATGTACAATATATGCATTCACTTTTAATTTTCGGATTTTTTTTAGCTTGAAATTAAAAAAAAATAATTTGTTAAGAAAAGCCAACATTCAGGGTTATTTTGACTGAATGTTCGTTTTTCAGGAAGCCATCAAAATTTAAGAAATATGTGTTTTAAACATTAAAAGAGAATTTTATTAAACGTACGCATAATATAAACAAAGCTTAGTAATTTTTTTCTTGTGTAATAAATTTCAAATCATGAGATACAAAGGCCAACGTCACAATCTGGACAGTAATACCGAGTTTCCTTCCTACATCTCTTCTGGAACAACAAACTTTGTATTCTCCTGATGGTTGCCATTTCTTATCAGTTGGAGGTATCTGTCTAATAAAATGTCTTTCAATCAAACGGTTTGCATTATCCTCCAAGTTTGGCCGGCCTCTTTTTGAAGTGGTGTCTGATGACTGATACATTTCAATAAGTTCATCGATGACTGATACATTTCAATAAGTTCATCGATGACTGATACATTTCAAAAAGTTCATCGATGACTGATACATTTCAATAAGTTCATCTCCTAAAGATAAACGAAACATCAAATGGGATTTTTTTCCACCCTGTTTTTAATAAGATAAGAGTTCAAAATAGTTTGGTCTAACAAATGAGAAAATATTTTCTTATAATATTTCTTTCCTCCTTTTCGAGCAATAGAGTAATCTCCAAGATATTGGTCTGCAATATCTACTGCTCCCATATTTTTATTGTAATTTGTGACAATTGTAGGTTTTTGGCAACTTTCCTATAACACTGTACATCTACCATGTCATTTGTGTGAACTATAGATAGCATGATAACATCTTTCCACTTCATGGCAAGAACTTTACCAGGATGAAAAGCAACATTTTCACCTTTTGCGATTCTCTTTTTTACTAATTCTTGAGGCATTTCTTTTCGGTTTAGTTTTACAGTTCCAGAAGTGTCTGTTTGACATTTTAAAAGCATGTCTGCTAATTCTGGTGAGGCATAAAAATTGTCTATTATCGGACAATATCCTTGTTTTAGCAGAGGCTTGATAAGTGACATCACAACTTGAATTGATTGGGGCTGATCTTTATATTATGCATAAAAAAATGTACTTTTTCCAGTATACATAATTTGTGACCAATACTCTGAACTTGATTCACATAAATATGATTTTTATATTTACCTTTGGTGTTCCCCAAAATTTAAAACGTGGGGGTGCATGATCTGCTGAAGTAGACACAATTTTAGTCCACACTTGTCCAGGCAACAGTACAGATCGATCATCACTGTTCTCAGATTCACTAACTGAACTTTCATAAAAATCAGTTACTTCAGAATCACTTTCAGATCCATTTATACTAAAATCAGAATCCAACTCACTATCTGACTCTGACTCCATAGTGTACAGAATAAAAATATAAGTATATTTTATCACAGAACAGAAAACACGTGCATTCACAATGAGACTAAGTGATTGAGCTAATGATAAAATTACAAAAAAATTATCATAAACACACATTTGATTAGTGCTGACATCTAGTTTAAAATAAACTATCTCTAATTGCATAAAATATTATTCTGGTACTGCCATCTGGTGTGTAAAATGAGAAATAAAACTTTTTCTGGGCAAAAGAAATGAATAGGTTTTAATCCTTTTAGCACGTTGCTTTTGAACTCTCCAGCCCGGAAAAATCACGGGCACAAGAAACAGAGGGCAAAACCTCACCCCGTCATTTTGACGGGAGCAAGAAGGAAGGGGTTAAACATTCATCTGATAAAATATTTTCAATCAGCTCTTCAACCTTACGTTACCTCATTCATTACATTCGCATCATAGTTTATGTATTTCTCAACTGCAATGTCTAACCCTAGTAGCTTCCATTCTTCTACATTGTCACAGTTTCATCATCAGAACTTTCACTTGGGTTCAAAAATCCTTCTTTAATAAAACAATTTTTAACGGCTTGCAGTTTTACATGAGTCCAGGTCAAATGAAATCATATTCACAGCTTGAAGATTTTTTTTTGGGGGGGGGGGTTATTTCCTGTTATATTTTGAAGGGCAAATTGAATTAAACTTTGCCTGTAGAACATTTTGGAATTTTTAATGACACACAGATCTAGAGGTTGTAGCACACTAGTGTGATTTGCTGGAAAGAAAAGAACTTTCTCTTTTTGCAAGAAATCTGCTGTCTCAGGATGAGTGGTACTCTGATCCATAAAATGTAAAATTTTACAGTTTTGTCTACTTTCTTTAGCCATTACGTAAAAATGTGTGTAGTCATCCCTGCTTTCTTATTTGCTAAATATTCTAATGGCAGTTTTAACATTTTTGAAGCACTTAGTTTTTGTGACATTCCTATGATTAAAAGAGTCATCTTTTCTGTACCATCAGCATTTGCACAAAGTAAAGCAGTGAGATGTTCTTTACTTTGCTAAACTCCATGCCACTGATCACCTTTAAAAGCTTTCAGGCGTAAGTTTAAAGAAAAGAGCAGTTTCATCAGCATTAAAAAGGTCTTTTAATTCATATCCATCTACTTTGATGCATTCTTCAACCAACTCAGTGTGAACACTTTTTGATTCTCCATTTATTATAAGACATGAGATTCAATGCTGCTATTTAAATTTATGAAGACACTGAATTGAAAAGTAGACTTCTTTCACATTCAATCTAAGTGCTTTTTTTTGTTCACTTCTTGATTAACATGGGTCCATTCACTGGAATATGGATGCATGACACTGAATAGAAAATTTTAGCAGAATGGCTATGATCTCAGGAAACTTTCCATCTTGAACATGCGATTTCTTTTTTACTATCATAAAAATCCGTTTTTATTGTTGTCACAGGAATATCCAGTATCTTTGCTAAACTGACAAGTATTTGTCAAACAAGTATTCTCATCAAATTCTTTCAAGATTTGAATTTTATCTTTTAATGAGAGTGCCTTTTGCTTTCATGACATTTTGTATCAGTCAATTCTGCTCCACCTAATTTACTTAACACAGTATCCTGTTCAGAAGAAAAAATTGTGTCTATTTTTCCTTTCACATATCCTTTCAATTCATTAACTTGTTTTTCAGCTTCTGTACCAGACTGCAAAATCGTATGCCTTTGTTTCTTTCTTCAATCTCCATTTCTGAGGAAAATATTTGAAAGGTGGAACTGCAAAATATAAAAACCTGTGCAGGAAGTCAAACAAAAGTGATGTATGAAAGAAATATTTTACTATTACAATAAAGATGACTGAATCGACACAAAGGTGAAACGACGCATAAACAAAAAACCATTTTTCGATGAAAATAGCACGGAAAAGGCAGATATGAGGCAGCAGAGCTTCATCAATGTATCATTAGCTAGTCATACTCACACATGTGGTTATACATGTGGTCACAGCTGTAACCACATGTACAGGAATGTGGCCACTAATCACTATGCCATGCCAGGCCATACCATAATACTGCATTTCAGATATTGGTCCTTCTCCTGTATATTTTCTAAATAAGCGGTGAACCACTTATCACGCCAGATCAACTGGCATCTACAATCCAATGCTAGATTGAACCTTCCCCTTCGGAAAATAGCACATAAGCCCTGGCTTGTTCAGTCCAACTGAGATGCTCGAGATACTATTGCAAATGGACAATATACTGCTGTCTGGACAATGGGATACAGGTCTATAAGCATATAGTCCTTCTTCTCCCAAACATCTTGCTACAGTTTTGGGGCAAATCTGTTGTCCTGTGACAGAAGGAAATCCTTTTTGCA